>JAWNNO010004794.1:0-143005 GCA_035044985.1 Lordiphosa fenestrarum | reverse complement strand
ACCACTGTTCACACGAAACCCTTCTCCACTTCAGTCCTCCAAGGTCTCATTCGATTATTTGCTACTACCACCAAGATCTGTACCAATAGCGGCTCCATGCAGGCTTACGCCAAACACTTCTAAGCACACCATTGTACCTTCCTACTCACTAAAGTTTCAAAATTTATATCACAAGTAATATAAATCATCTACTTTAGCGGTAATGTATAGGTATACAACTTAAGCGCCATCCATTTTAAGGGCTAGTTGCTTCGGCAGGTGAGTTGTTACACACTCCTTAGCGGATTTCGACTTCCATGATCACCGTCCTGCTGTTTTAAGCAACCAACGCCTTTCATGGTTTCTGTATGAGTTGTTAATTTGGGCACCGTAACATTACGTTTGGTTCATCCCACAGCGCCAGTTCTGCTTACCAAAAGTGGCCCACTGGGCACATTATATCATAACCTTAAACTTCATATCAAGAAAGTTAAGGTTCTTACCCATTTAAAGTTTGAGAATAGGTTAAGATCGTTTCGACCCTAAGGCCTCTAATCATTCGCTTTACCAGATAAGATTATTTTATGTAATATTTCAATGCACCAGCTATCCTGAGGGAAACTTCGGAAGGAACCAGCTACTAGATGGTTCGATTGGTCTTTCGCCCCTATACTCAATTCTGACAATCGATTTGCACGTCAGAACTGTTTCGGTCTTCCATCAGGGTTTCCCCTGACTTCAACCTGATCAAGTATAGTTCACCATCTTTCGGGTCACAGCATATATGCTCAAGGTACGTTCCAGTTAGAGGCATAAATAATATAAATATTATTATACATAACTATATAGAGCGCCCCGGGATTGTGTTAATTAACTATAAATAGCTAAAAAACTAATCCCATTAATAGTCAAGTTAATTACGCTATTAGGTTTGTGTCCCAATAACTTGCACATATGTTAGACTCCTTGGTCCGTGTTTCAAGACGGGTCCCGAAGGTATCCTGAATCTTTCGCATTGTTAATCGTACAAGTGCATATAATAAACACAAAAATCAATGATAATTATGCCATCATATATTTACGAATAAATAACGCACTGTAGTCATATAAGTCTATCAACACTTTATCAAATTCACGACATTTATTTTATGTTAAAATGCAAGCATAATAATTTAAATAAACTATAAGCCGTATTTTATGATAAATTTTTGTATGCTAATAGATTACAATGTCCTTATATGGAAAAAATGCACACTATTATTATAATATTGTTAAATATTACAACTCTAATGATGAATTTTCCATAACGGATATTCAGGTTCATCGGGCTTAACCTCTAAGCAGTTTCACGTACTATTTAACTCTCTATTCAGAGTTCTTTTCAACTTTCCCTCACGGTACTTGTTTACTATCGGTCTCATGGTTATATTTAGTTTTAGAGTTAAATTTTGGTCGAAATCGGACATCTATACAGTATAGCTGTCATACAAAAGTAGAGTCCTCTATTTTTTTTCTTACAATGTTGAGTGACATGTTTTATGTATTTCTTATTGCAGCTAAGTGTTGCAATGTGCCTGTTATGTGTTTCAATGCATAAACATACTACCCTACTCACTCTCAATAATTAATATGATAGTTAAGAGCTATGCCATAAAGTGAAAAACATATTGAAAATGCGTTATATTTGGTGTTTTTCACTTATAATTAGAAAGATGGTCACTTCAATAACTCCATATGTTTTATTATTGCATACGATTGAGATAACCCATACTTAACATATGTGCGTCGGTTGGTAATTCCTCCTAAAATGCACTTAGGGTCTTGCAAATCGCACAAGTTAATGTAGAGGTACTTTGGCTACTCTTGCAAATAATACAAGTTACTGTAGAGGTAAAAAGAAATTACATTCACCACTTTTCTATCTATCATCGCGAAAAACACTTTTTTTCCATGTGTTTTGAAATCTCGTTCTCTACATAATATATATATACTATCATACAGTCATTATCATTATCTCTATTGCTATCGCAATCGTTATCGTTATCGTTATCGTTATGGTGGTTGTTATTGTTATCGTTGTCGTTATCATTATCGGTATTCTTATCGTTTTCGTTATTGTTGTCGTTATCATTATCGCTATAGTTATCGTTATCGTTATCGCTATTGTTATCGTTATCGTTATTGTTATAGTTATCATTATCGCTATAGTTATCGTTAGCAATGTCGTTATCGTTATCGATATTGTTTTCGTTATCGTTGTCGTTATCGATATCGTTATCGCTATAGTTATCGTTATCGTTATCGCTTACGCTATCGCTATCCAACATCGGGAAATGAAATCTCAATTTATTTCATTACAATCGGATGAAAAATAGGTTTTTGCATGTCAAGTTTTCCGGGGATTTTCCTTGTGGGGGGATTTTCCGAAATCGGGAAAAACCAGTGTCCAATTATTTCGCATACTTTGCTTACAAAACGAGTTTCGAGTCAATCGGATGAAAAATAATCAAACTTTTCCCACGCTTTTCCGACTTTTCCGGGTGGAATTTTCCAAAACCCCGTCTTAGTACGCACTTTCACCACACAAGCCTTCAGTCACATCAGCCTTCTATCTCTTACCGTTTAGGCTGCGCGATGATTGCCAATCAGTGAGGACAAACTATTTTATATATATAGAGGTTACACAGGGGAACAGCCATTTTGTTGCATGATCTTTGATGAAAAATTCTGGTTCAGTTTTGTCCACTGATTACAAAACTGGTCTCGGTTTGTTTTTGTCAGCTTTGGTTTTAAAGATATAGCGGAAAATGTGTTTTGCATGTTTTTTTGCTTTGAAAAAATTGTGGAGGTCACACTAAGCAAAAATATCTGGGTTTATGAGTCTTATGCGACAGAACACATATCTATGCAGCCCAGAAAAATCAAGCGAGCAGCATCAGCAAGACCGAACGTGCCCAAATTGGCCTTTGAAGAGAGTTATTCCTTAGATTATGGAAAAATTTTCAAATTTGATCGTCATGTTCAAGTTAGAGTGGTGGTCGTATTTTTATACTATGTACCGTAGTTACATAGAGTATATTAAGATTGTCCGTCTGTCAGTCTGTCCGTCTGTCTGTCCGTATGAACGCACAGATTTCAGAGATGGTAAGAGATAGAGGATTGACATGTATGGGACATATGGTCATTTCCACAAAAAGGTCCACCGACACGAAAAAATTAAAATTAGTTAAAAACACTATATTTTGTCACATTTTCCCAGGGAATCAATTATATTAAACTAAATTAAGCCAGTAGCAAATTTGCTCATAGCCCGTTTCGAGATTTTCAAACCGAAATTCGCGCAATCCCAGTTTTTCTCATTTTTATACTTTTATGGCAAGTTTTTTCTTAAAAAATTGCCTACGGATTTCATTGACTTTTGATATCTAAAACTGTTCTAAGGGTCCGAAGGGTTACGTAGCGACACAAATCAATATTTAATGAAAAAAAAAATACAGAAGATTTCCAAATCAAACAAAATACATTTGAAACAGCAATTCATTGATAAGATATTAAATCAATTTGGGCTTTGTTGGGGCCTCAGGGTTCGCTTAACTTTGTCTTTATATATTTAGGCACAAAAAATCACTTCCGTTTTTGTCGCGTTCGAATCGCTTCTTATTTTGTCTACATTTTGGTAACTCGACTTCTCTTGCTATTCTCTTTTAGCAATAATTAAAGTGCTAGCGAAGACCTTTAAAATGAAGTAAAGAACAAATTAAAAATGCGCTTTAGTTTGCTTGTTTTTTTGCTTGATGGACAAAGCTACAGGCGGTTAATCCCAAAAAACTGAATTAAAATGTATGTAGGGTTATGAAGATCCAGTAATTAAATGTTTATTAAATATAAAAACCAGAATGGGAAAAGTACAGATAAATTGGGTAATCAACTTGTGTCTTCACGAGCAGCAGCTACTAGCGTACGACCTTTACGGCAGACTCTCGACGAATGTTTTTTCTCCTCGCAGTTGCTCGTCTCTTTCTCTCACTGCTGACCCTCTCACTCCATGGCGCTGCAGTATGTTGGCTGCGCTCGACAGTGATGCCACTAGGGTTGTCGATATTTTATCGATTTATCAACATTTTTGTTTGACGATAAGGGTTATTCCGATATGATATTTTTTGTGCCGATATTTCGATATATCGATGTTTTTAACAACGATATATCTGAAAAAAACTACCATTAAACTTTAAATCGGCCGTTCGGTACATCTGTGTTAGACGGGGCTTATATTTTTGTTAGCATTTAAAAAGCCAAGCCAGTCGGGACAAACGGGCCGTCGATTGCCAGTCTCTGCTATATAAGCGCTCCAAGACAAAATCTATATTGTAGAATAAGGAAAATTGCAATGTGAAATCAGTGGTTGCCCTAGAAACCGACAGCGACCATAAAACGGTGTTTGACCAACAAACAATAGTGGAGTACTTTTAATCCAGAGCAACTGGTTGTGTTAAAATCGTTTTCAAACCATTATTTTGAAAAAGTTAGCCCCAATCAAACTGTTGTTTATACAATATATGCAATATTTGAAGAATTAATCTTTCTGTTTAGATTATCCGGTAAGCAAAATCTGGTAGTCTTTAAGCTCTGCATTCTGAAAATCAAAAAATGTATTTGGTCACAGGTTTAAATACATAAATTAAAAAATTTAGCTTTTTCTTTGATATTTGAAAGTGATTCTAGTGATAATTTTGTGAAGTGCTGTGTCAAAATTACGAGAAAAAAATGAAAAGAGTTATTGAAAAAAAACTTCACTACTTAGTTGCTTTGAAAATATAGCCTGACCTAAGAAAAATAGTTTAATCGTAAATTTAAGTTATGCTATTTCAAAGATCCGATGGAACGAAAACTTGCACTGGTCATTAGTGGTCTTATAGACGTAGACGTTCTGTAATATCTTTTCCTGGTTTGTGTATGCTTTAGAAAACAACGATATTATGGATATATAGATGTTTTTGGTCTCGATATATAAAATATCGATATTGAAAATTTAGATTTTTTATACTATCGATATTGATATTTTGAGATATATCGACAACCCTAGATGCCACCTTACATTCGGCCATCCTGATATTCCTCATCTGACCCGGATGATAGAAGTTGTTCATTTTCAGCAACAAATTTCCAAAGCTTCATGTTGTCACAACTGGTGCTCGTAACCTTTGGACCTTCTGCATCACTTGCAACCTTTTTAATTGTCCTGTTTACGCGCTCTATTTGCCCATTTCCCCTGGCCACTCCTGTGGTGGACCACACATGTTCGACGTTGTTTGTTGCGAGGAACTCCCCGAAATTATTCCACGTAATTGCAACACCTCTGTCGTTACAATGCGTTTTGGGAATCCAAACACATTCGACCAATCGCTCAACTTTTTTATGACTTCTTCTTGACCTGTCGACTTTGTGGTAAAAATTCACACAAACTTTGAGAAGGCATCCATTATTGCTAGGATATATTTATATTGTTTTGAAGTTGCATCCATCGGCCCCAAGTGATCGATATGTAGTGTATGCA
This sequence comes from Lordiphosa fenestrarum, assembly GCA_035044985.1. NCBI lineage: Eukaryota > Metazoa > Arthropoda > Insecta > Diptera > Drosophilidae > Lordiphosa > Lordiphosa fenestrarum. Next base: position 137,472 of record JAWNNO010004794.1, on the reverse strand, counting down.
ATGGTGTTTTGCCTTTCTCGATGCAACTGAGGAACCCTTCCAGCTTGCCTAGCTTTTTGTTCTGCATATTACAGCGTATACAGCTGGCGATGCATTTTGAAACTTTCATTTCAAGATGAGGGATCCAGAACTACTGCTGAATGCTGGGTATAGTCTTCTTTACAGCAAAATGGCCCTTATCATGTGCCTCCTGGAAGACCTCGCGTTCCATTGTTTTTGGGACAACCAGCAGTTCATTTCCAGCAACACCCTTGTAGAGCTGTCCTCCTTTTAGTTTGTAGTCTTCATACGGCTTATGATGCAGTATTTCGATAACCGTCTTGATGTGCTCGTCTTTTTGCTGCGCCTTCTTCAATCGGTTCGATACCTGTGCTGTGACAAGGACCATATCTTGTGGATAACGGCTGAGATAATCAACGTGCTTCATTTTTTCTGCTTGCTCTGTTTACAAGCTGAAATCCTGGAGATACAATATCCAATGCGCTTCTTCCCTCGGTATGTCTTGTTTGGTTATCGTCTGTTTGAAGGCAATACAGTCTGTGACCAATTTAAAGTGAACACCCAGCAAATAGTGCCTAAACTTTTTTAATGCAAGAAAAGCAGCTTTCACCTCCACCGCGTCTGTGTGGAGTTCAGTGGGCGCTTCTCACATGCAAAACACGATCACGTATCAACATCTCCTTCAATCTCTGCAGTACGTTAATATCCTCCTGGCCAATAAGAACTCCATGTCCTTCTTCAACAGATTTGTGAGCGGTCGAGCCAACTGTGCATGACCAGGTATAAATTGCCTGAAAAATCCTGTCAAGCCCAAAAATGCCGGGACATCTCTTACATTTTTAGGTATTGGAAAGCGACTGACAGCTATAGTCTTCTCCTCTCCGGGCGAAATCTTTCCGCCCTCAATCACATGACCAAGAAAAATTATGCGCGTCTGTAAAAAGCTGCACTTATTCCAATTGATTCCCAACCCATACATGGCGGCTGTGGACAGCACCTGCTTGGTTTTCAGCATACATTCCTCGGGCGATACAGCGTATACAATTATGTCTTCCATATATAGCTGCATAGTATCCTCGTTGATCAGATGTTGAAAAATAAAGTTGACAAAACGCATGAATGCAGCTGGTGAGTTTTGAAAACCAAACGGCGCTTTGTTAAACTCAAACAGACCTTCTCGAGTTATAAATGCAGTGTAGACCTTGCTTTTTTCTTCCACTTGAACAGGGAAAACCCTATTGTTGAGGTCCATAACAGTGAAGTCTTGCAGCCTCTCGAGGACATCTTCTATTAGTGGCACTGGGAAACAATCTTTGAGAACCATGCCGTTTAACAATCTGAAGTCAACGCATACTCTTAAATGTTGGTCTTTCATTTCGGCTACTACAACCCTGCTAGCCACATGTGAGACCGATTTACGCACAATTCCCTGCTTTAACCACTCTTCGACCTGTTTTTGAATATATAAACCCATCTGGTCCAATCGATAAGTGAAATTTCGTTAAAAAGTCATTCCCAATTATGGCATTATGTTTTGCCTCCATACCGTCAACCTCTACGCGGCCAATGAAACTACCAGTTGGCTTGGTACATTTATTTTCCAAACCTCGCACCGTAGAAACTCTCTGGAGCAACTTCACGTTATTCAGTTTTTTAAACACACTTTCGTCTATAATCGAAACATCCGAGCCAGTATCGATAAGGCATTGACTGCGTTGATAATCATTGTTTTTAGACGACCGTTATCTACCACCACGTGAACATTGTCGGATTTTTTGGGCAGTTTCGTGAAATGTGACCGTTTTCGTTACACTGGAAGCATTTTGTTTGAGCGGAACAATCTTTTCGCTTGTGCTCCTCTGAGCCACAATTAAAACAAAACTCTTTTGGAGTCTTTTGCACGTACATTTGCTTTTGTGTTAGTTCATATGCCTCGGCATTGCGTTCAAAGTTCTCAACCCACTTATAGACAGTCACACAATATCCGTCAAAATGACTGACCACTTTTTCAAAATTGTGCTTTTCGTCTATTTCACATTTCAGCGCCAACAATTGAATTATTTGCTCGATCTTTTCACCCATATTGCTGTTCTGCACTTTCAACATGTGATAGATACATGTGGATCCATGATGCAACAATATAAGGTGAGGTGCCATGAGTGTGAGTTCTCTGCAAAGTACCTCCACGTTCAGTGCTGTGCGTAGTCTTGAAGCGTAAGGTTGTTCGCGGATGTCGATTTTTGTTTGTTTTGTTTATGTATTTGGGGGTGGGTTTTTTTGCGCTGTAGCAAAAAATGAATACATACTTAGCTATGTATTAAAATTATTATTTTTTATTAACATTACTAATGATTAAATTGTTTTAATTAATATTTACACTAGTATTGGATTGTTTCCTTAAATGTATTTTTTTTTCTGACAATCGATTGAGCGATCGTTTTTGTTGTTTACACACACAGACACACCCGCATACATAAAGTGCGTCCATGTGCGCCGCTCACTTCCGCTCTCCCACTCGCTCTCCTACTCTCTCTCCCAAACTCTCTCGCAGCTTTAGCAAAAGTACGCCTCACATTCCTAACACCTCACCTTATATTGTTGCATCATGTGTGTGGATCGATCGCTCAATCGATTGTCAGAAAAAAAAATACATTTAAGGAATCAATCCAATACTAGTGTAAATATTAATAAAAAACAATTTAAACATTAGCAAATTGGTTTGCTGTGCTTTCCCATGATTCCACTAAGTTTGGTCGAAATCGGACAACTATAAAGTATAGCGGTCATACAAAAGTAAGTGTGAGGAAAATTGTTAGAAAAACGTGTTGCAAAGGTATACAATCTTCAGCCGAGCCGAAGTTAACTTTCCTCTATTTTTTTTTTTAAATTTATTTATAAATGGTTGCCAAAAAAAGAATGTCAACAAATTTGTAAACACATTATAAAAGGGTTTATTTACTGGGGCTGCCTAACAGAGAAAGCCTAAGAAAATTACACAATAAACGAATAACGACTCCGACTCGGTGGGGATTATTATTTGCCGGCCAGCTATGCCCCGATTCACAGCCTGTTTTAGTCAGAGTCGATATTAGAGCTAACCAAACCATTTAACAAACATACAGGCCAGTTCAGGTTTTCACTTACACTAAATTTTCTCAATTTTGATTTGGCTACCTGTTCTGGTTTTCACAATTCGATAGAACTACTCGATTTGAATTCACATTGCTTGGAGCCTGTGAATTTAAAAGTAAATTCGTAAATTTTCATAAAATGCCATTAAAATAAAGCGAGATTCTAAACAGCCATAAGCTGTTTAAAGCTTGATTAAATTTTTTCCAGGGCCGCAAACCCATACATGTTTTTGGATCTCCGGAACGGAACAGATCTTACCGATAATTAGGGTTGAAAAATTTCAGGTTCGCGGAGTTTGGACGAAGGTTTTTGTTCGAACCTTGGTTCAGTCCATGCTGGTCGCCTTATTAATATTAAACAAAGCAATACATTTATTTAGATACTAAACATTACTACATTTTTGAAGTTATTTTAATCCTACGTGTTTTAATAATCGCTTTCGACCTAAAAAATACTCAAATCGTATTGGAAATTGTTTGTTTTTGGGTCGAAAACGGTTTGTGGAACACATTGATTTATTGAAATATTTCCCATGGAATTAATTAATTCACCTTGCTGTCCATTTTAAGAATCAGTCGATCAAAACCAACCAAATAACAGACGGAATCGCTAGACAGAAGTTCAATTTTTGTGATGTGCACCATGTTCGGAACAGGTACGCGTTCAACTTTAAATTGTAAAGAGGTTCGGTTCAAGGGTTGGTTCACAGTAAAATAAAATTCGAAGTTCCGGGTTCGAACCGGTTAGGTTCAAAACCGGGTTGCAGCCCTGATTTTTTCACAGTTTGTATATGGTTTGTGTTATTCAAATTATTAAGGTTAGCGAGTTGTCGAAAGGAAAACAATTTGGAAATTAAACATTCCAATTGCAAGTCGAATACTATAACAGCCAACCCAAAATCGTACGATTTTATTTTCCTTTAAAAATAAAATAAATAACTACAAATTAAAAATATAATTAAATAAAAATAAATGAATAACCGAAAAATCTCTGACCTAGTCAGAGATTTTCACGGAGATAAGTGTAAAGAGACGTTTTTAAGGAGAAGAGAGAGAGAGAGAGAGATCTGTTAAAAGGAAGTGATAAAGATCGTTGTAGTCTTGTCATAAAACCCGAAATCGATTATGCTGGTCATAATCAGTTGTGCAGTTGTCAGTTCAAAAAAAGGTTTTTAATTAGATAAGAAGGAACAAAGAAGTTAAGGCGACATAGAAGTTCAGAAGAATCTACACCACCGATAACTAACTTATGAAGAAAAAAAAAGAGTACGATGGAAAACGTAGTTTTGTCAAAATCGGATGACTATAGGATATAGCTGCCATAGGAATGATCGGTTGGGAAACTAGTTTTAGTGAGAAAAACATTTTTGTTTTCATAGAAATCGCCTCCAAACTTTGTATTTCTTAGTTTGCTATGCTTTCCCATGGTTCCACTAAGTTTGGTCGAAATCGGAGATCTATATAGTATAGCTGTCATACAAAAGTAGAGTCAGAAAAGTAGTCTGGGTGAGAAAAACTTGTTGGTTTTCAGTGAAAATGTCCTTCAAATTATAAGGGAAACCTTCTGTAAGGGTATATAAACTTTGTTTTTTTGATTTGCTATGCTTTCTCATGACTCCACTAAGTTTGGTCGATATCGGACATCTATATAGGGGATAGAATAATATTAAATAATCCGTGGAAATGATCCATGGAAGCGAAGGAAGTTCATGACATAATACCATCAAAATGCCAGTTCCGCTTGTGGATCTATGGCTCTCTTAAAGTTGGCGATAAAATTAAACTGCCAACTGTTTGAGCTTTATGGAGACTGTGATCTAGGCAAGCACATAAAACAACAGCGGCTGCGCTGGATTTGACGTTTTACTCGTATGGATGAAGAAAGTGAACAAAGTGTATAATCGGAGGTCGAAAGAATTGGGGACAAAAATATATTGGGGAGCTTGATGTGACCAACTGGTGCCAGAAGAAATAGGCGAGTGGCTGTCAATTATTGCAGCGGCCAGGACCACCAAACGGCTTAGACTGAAATAACGCCAAAAAAGAAGAAGAGCATGCAGTAAGCACGAAGAAGCGAAGAGAAATCTACACAATAATGTTCTATGCAGCATCTTAATAAAAGATCAAATGTGAAAATACGATTGCTTTAGAACTAAATGTAGAGATAGATAAATTTCAAATAGTAATTGATTGAAGATCCACAAAAAAAAAGTAAGTGCTCTTTTGAATATACCTTTTAAATAAGAAAGAAAAAAAGTAAACTTATAGGCTATTTACACTATGAGTGCGTTATGCGTTAATAGCTAACAACCAGCTTTTTTCCCATACAAAAAAAGCTTTTAGAATAATTACCATCTATGAGATCTGTGCGTTCATACGGACAGACAGGCGGAAAGACGGCCAAAGGGACAGACGGACATGGCGGACATGACTCGGCTTTTGATGCTAACCAAAAATATATATACAGAATATGTGACTGGTTTTTTGTGACCTTTCTACTGAGTAAACCTGCAGTTTTTAGCCGGCTCGAGGTCATGTTAATGCTTTCGCATAACTTTAAACGGAGACACAACACCACAAAGGAGGCTGGTAGATCGTACAGCTGTTTCAAGAGGAGCCACCCCCTATCATCAGCGATCATTGCCTACCAACTGAACGTTTCTCTAAATACAGAATATATATATAGTCACATATCCACCACTCCACGATCCAATACAAGATCCCATACATTTATCACGATCTAACACTTAAATTGTAACCAGACACACACACATAAAATCTAACACTTGAGTTGTAACAAGACACACACACATAAACCCAAAAATCCAAACACATAAATTTCCATATTTTTGGTGACAATAACAATTCAGGCGGCTCAGACATAAACATAAAAACGCTAGCATAAACATCCGCTCCAATCGTTATTCCCACCAAGAACAAAACGCTGATGCAGCTCAAATTATCGGCTGATGCAATCCACTCTCAAATTATGAAATGAGAAAAGAGAGAAAAGCTTTTTGATCTTCACTCCCAAAAAGCTATTAACCGAGGTTTGCTAAGCAGCAGCTGCAGAACCACACATCGAGTTTTACTTGACATCGCAACCGCGACACATCTTAGTCTCTAAGATTGTACTACTTCATAACATAAGTTGTCGATAATAAATAAAGAAATTATATTTTTTTATTTAAACCGAACCATTGACTTCTCATTGGCGCAGCCGGTAGGATAAGTCTGACGTTTTTAAGGATCGATCAAGATCTTAGTGCTAGTACGGGTTGTAAACACTTACAAAGAAAATACTCAGTGCTAAACGTTGTATACTTGTCCGCACAAGAACCCGCGTGAAATAAAATCAAAAGTCGTCGTAGCCCGCTTTAACCTACAAAGTGTGACCGCTAATCGTGACGCGCAAAAATCTTCATAATTAAAGCCCGCTTAAACAAAGTGTGACCGCTACAAAGTTATATGAAAATTAAAATTGATTTTTAACTCGCACCCCAAAAAACCCTTTCACAATTAAAGCCCGCTTAAATTCTAGTGTGACCGCTACAAAGTTATGTGAAAAAAAAACAAAGTCGATTTTTTTTGTTTACTAAAGATCGCAAATCATACCCCTAAAGAAACATTACCAACAAGTGAACAATCTAAACAAAAATTCCCAAAAAACCAATCAACATGCCAGACCCAACACCAACATCCGCTTCAACATCAGCACCAGCAGTACTACAGCTATCAGAGCAGCATTTAGGCCAAGCTCTAGGACAAATTAGGCAGGTGCCTACCTTCTCCGGATCATCGGAAGACCTCTGTGCATTTATAAGAAGAGTCGACTTCATTATGCAATTGTACCCAACACGAGATGTTAGGCAACACAGCGTGCTATTCGGGGCAATTGAGATGCAAATTTCTGGAGACGCCCAGCGAGTTTCCCAGCTATCAGCAGCCAGCAATTGGACAGCACTAAAAAGCACACTCATCGACGCCTTCAAGATCCAGACCCCATTCGAAGAACTGCTAAGACGTCTATATAACACTCAATTTAACGGAAGTATCCGTAAGTTTGTCGAAGAATTAGAATATAAGTCATTTGTTATTTCAAGTAAACTAACTTTGGAAGACAATACACTGAACACACACATCTACACTAATGCAATGAACAACACAATTAAAGACGTTATAATGAAAAAACTTCCTGACAGGTTATTTATGACTCTCGCAAGACATGACATAACCTCAGTATTAAAATTGAAACAGGTAGCTCAGCAAGAAGGAGTTTTCGAAAACAATTTTTCCGATCGAACAAAATCGACCCAGTCAAATGGTCAATCAACCTCCAAAGGTTACAACAATCAGAAAAATAATGACAATCGTGGAAATAAGGGATTTTATTCTCAAAATTTCAATCAACCTCAGAATCAAAATCAGAATCAAAATCAGAATCAAAATCAAAATCAGAATCGTGTTGAATCCAATCAGCAAATGCATCAAGAATTTAAACAAAAACTAAGCCACGGTAGAGTCCAGAACCCTATCAATTTTCAACAAAACCAAAATCATTCTACTGCTCCTAATCCACCCGTAAAAAGGCAACGCGAAAGTGGAAGTGGCCATCAAAAAATGGACATTTCCGAAAATTTTCATCAAGCAGCCTCGGAAACGGAAGAGGAAGAAGAAGAAGAGGAACAAACCCATACATAAACTTGATTTTTAACAATAAAACCTTAAAATGTGTAATAGATACGGGTTCATCTATTAACTTAATGACAAAGAACCATTTAAATTTTCCAACCAAAAATAAACAGCTTGAAGTACATACTATTAATGGTATAGTAAAATTAAAACACAGCATATACCTAAAACCCAGCAAACTTTGCCCTACACACCAAACATTTTACTTGCATAATTTTTCCAATAATTATGACATGTTACTTGGTCGAGAATTCTTAGAAGATACTAATGCAATAATCGATCATGGTACTAAAACAGTACTAATAAACAACCTCCCATTCTCCATGAAATATAAACATGAAGAAGTAAAGGAAATTTCGGACGAGACCGCATATGAATGCCTCGATCCACCACAAACAGAAGACGAACATACAGTGTTCGCAATTAACAATGAGTTACACGAAAGTAACGCATATCGTTTAGAACACCTAAACGAAGAGGAGAAAAAAGAACTCACTAAAGTTCTTTTTGAATTTAGTGACATCCATTACAAAGAAGGTGAAAATTTGACCTTTACTAGTACTATAAAACACGTAATAAAAACCAAACACGAAGAACCTATTTATAGGAAACCTTATAAATATCCCCAAGCTTTCGACGAAGAAGTCGAAAATCAAATTAAAGATATGCTTGCACAAGGCATTATCAGAAAATCCAATTCACCCTATTGCTCGCCTATTTGGATAGTTCCAAAAAAGCTAGATGCATCAGGAAAAAAGAAATACCGAGTAGTCAACGACTACCGCGACGTGAACGAAAATACCATAAGTGACAAATATCCAATCCCAATAATGGATGATATACTTGACAAACTTGGCAAATGCCAATATTTTACAACAATTGATCTCGCGAAAGGATTTCATCAAATCCAAATGGACGAAGAATCAATCCTCAAAACCGCATTCTCGACTAAAAATGGACATTATGAGTATACTCGAATGCCATTCGGTCTGAAAAACGCACCAGCAACTTTCCAACGTTGCATGAACAACTTGTTAGAAGATCTAATCTATAAAGATTGTCTTGTATACATGGACGATATAATAGTGTTTTCCACTTCATTGGAAGAACATTTATTATCATTAAAGAAAGTGTTCATGAAATTAAGGCAAGCTAATCTCAAGCTTCAGCTTGATAAATGCGAATTCCTTAAAAAGGAAACAGAATTCCTTGGTCATATCATAACCACTGAGGGTATCAAACCCAACCCCACCAAAATTCAAGCAATTGAAAAATTCCCAATTCCAAAAACTACTAAGGAAATTAAATCTTTCTTAGGCCTCTGCGGTTTCTATCGCAAATTTATCCCAAACTTTGCCAAGATAGCAAAACCTTTAACATTCAAATTAAAGAAAGGATCGAAAATCAATATTAAAGACACAGACTATGTTTTAGCATTTGAAAAACTAAAAATGCTTATCATGTCAGACCCAATATTGACATACCCAAACTTCGAAAAACCATTTTCCTTAACCACAGACGCTAGTAATATTGCCATAGGTGCAGTATTATCTCAAGATCATAAACCAATATGCTTTGCCAGCAGAACTTTGAACGAACACGAAGTCAATTATTCCGCAATAGAAAAAGAACTCCTTGCTATTGTCTGGGCAACAAAGTATTTCAGATCATACCTTTATGGAAGAAAGTTTGACATTCTTTCCGACCACAAACCTTTGGTTTGGCTTAACAACATAAAAGAGCCAAACATGAAATTGCAAAGATGGAAGATCAAATTAAACGAATTTGACTACCACATAAAATATATCCCAGGTAAAGAAAACTATGTAGCAGACGCTCTATCAAGAGTTAAAATCGAAGAAAATTTCTTGGGAGAAACACCCAGTAGCATTGCAGCTACAGTGCACAGTGCACATGAAGATAACCAAAGATACATTGCTATCACAGAAAGACCCATAAATTATTACAACAGACAGATCGAATTCATCAAAGGTGAATCAAACGAAGTACAAACAACAAGATATTTTCACAAAACAAAATATAAAATCATCTACAAGGAAATGACAAACGAGCATGCCAAAAACCTTATTAAAGAATACCTATGCACAAAAAATAGTGTAATATATTTCGAAAACGAAACTGATTTCTTAATTTTCCAAAACGCATTCATAGAAATCATCAATCCGAACAATTTGACAAAATTAATGAGAACCTACAAAAAGTTGGTAGATATTCAAACATTTGCCGAATTCAAAGAAACAATTATTAAGTCTCATAGAGATTTACTACACCCAGGTATTGAAAAAACAATCCTACTTTTTAAAGAAAAATTTTACTATCCCGATTACCAAAAACTAATCCAGAACATTATTAACGAATGTGAAATATGCAATATTTCAAAAACTGAACACAGAAATACAAAACTTGCTTACGAAATAACTCCAGAAGTTTTTAATCCAAGAGAAAGATATGTCATCGATTTCTACATGATCGACAATAAACAATTCTTATCTTGTATCGACGTATATTCAAAATACGCAGCTTTAATCGAAGTAAATGGTAGAGATTGGTTAGAAGCCAAACGAGCCCTCCTAAAAATATTCAATGAAATGGGTAAACCAAATGAAATTAAAGCAGACAAAGACTCAGCATTTATGTGCGCAGCACTTCAAATCTGGCTAAGATCAGAAGATGTAAACATAATAATAACTACAAGCAAAAATGGAGTTTCAGATATCGAACGATTTCATAAGACAGTTAATGAAAAATTGAGAATCATCAACAGTGAAACCGATCAAGAAAACAAAATAAATAAATTTGAAACAATCTTATATGTCTACAATCACAAAACTAAACATAATACTACAGGAAGAACACCTGCAGATATTTTTATTTACGCTGGAACACCAGAATATAATACCCAAAATAACAAAATAAACGAAATTGGAAAATTGAACGAAAAAAGAATCCAATTTGAAGTTGACACTAAATACAGGCAATCACCTTTAGTAAAGAGTAAAACCACTAACCCTTTCAAAAAGACAGGAGAAATTACCCAAACTGACGAAAAACATTACGAAGAAAAGAACAGAGGAAGAAAAATAACACATCATAAAGCGAAATTTAAAAAGAAAAAGAAAATTAACGAAAGCAAATACGATAATTCCAGATCATCAGCAGTCGACCAACCGAGCCAAGAAAATTCAGCTTAAACTAACATCATTTTTGATACTATTCTTAATAACTTGTTTTATTCAAAAAACAAAATGCCAAAGCCTTGAGGTAAACCCTATTCAAGCAAAGAATGGTTATTTAATTTTCAAAACAGGAGAATTAGACTTACCAGTAAATTATGAATACCATTATCTATCCATAAATATAACAAAAACCGAACAAACTTATGAAAAATTGCTATATCAATCAGAAGAATTTAAAAATCTTATCCAAATTAAATACTTAATAGAAAAACTAGAAAGAGAAATGAATGGAATCAGAATCACAAAACGTAACAAAAGAGGTCTTGCAAATTTCGTAGGGACAGCTTACAAATACTTATTTGGAACCTTAGATCAAGAAGACAAAGAAGAACTAGAACTTAAAATAAGCAACTTATCAGAAAACAGCATCCAAGCAAACGATTTAAATCACGTTATTGAGGCAATCAACCACGGACTCAACCAAATGGATATCATTTATGAAAATGATCAAAGATTAGCTATTCTAATATTTAACTTACAACAATTCACGGAATACATAGAAGACATAGAGTTAGGAATGCAACTAACCAGACTGGGTATTTTTAACCCCAAATTATTAAGACACGATTCTTTAACACATATTAATTCAGAGAAACTTCTCAGCATTAAAACCTCAACTTGGTTAAAAACCATTACAAATGAAATTTTGATTATATCCCATATTCCACGTCAAATTATTAAAACACCAATTTTTAGAATCTTACCATTCCCAGACAAAAATAACAATATTTTAACAGAAATAATTCATGATAAATATTTCGTTCAACACAATCAAACCTACACGGTTAGCTCAAAAGATTTAGCAATAAACAAATGCATTACCGGTATACTAAATCAAGCTTCCACAGAATGCAGATATACAAAAATGCACAAAAATCTTGAAGTAAATTATGTAGAACCTAACATAATCATCACATGGAATCTTCCCAAAACAATATTAAATCAAAATTGCATAGACAGGGAAATAATAATTGAAGGAAATAACATTATAAAGGCTTTCAATTGTTCAATTCAGCTTGAAGAAATTTTGCTTACAAACACACTATTAGATTTTACACAAACAATTTATGTCAACAATAATGTAACAAAACTAGACCCACTATCGTATATTCAAGCAAAAGAAATAATTCAAGAACATACGAAAAATAATAATGTATTCCAAATAATTACGTTAACTACACTAAGCATAATGATAATCACAATACTATTGTATCTTATTTATAAATATAAGGCAATCCCACACAGAATCATTGTAAAATACAAAAATCAAAAAGAACAATCACCAAATGAAAATTTGACAACACCAAATACACCAGATAATGAAAATGTATCGAATCCAGTATTATACCCTAAAATATCCGCTTGAGGACAAGCTAAATTCAAAGGATGGGGAAGTCACATATCCACCACTCCACGATCCAATACAAGATCCCATACATTTATCACGATCTAACACTTAAATTGTAACCAGACACACACACATAAAATCTAACACTTGAGTTGTAACAAGACACACACACATAAACCCAAAAATCCAAACACATAAATTTCCATATTTTTGGTGACAATAACAATTCAGGCGGCTCAGACATAAACATAAAAACGCTAGCATAAACATCCGCTCCAATCGTTATTCCCACCAAGAACAAAACGCTGATGCAGCTCAAATTATCGGCTGATGCAATCCACTCTCAAATTATGAAATGAGAAAAGAGAGAAAAGCTTTTTGATCTTCACTCCCAAAAAGCTATTAACCGAGGTTTGCTAAGCAGCAGCTGCAGAACCACACATCGAGTTTTACTTGACATCGCAACCGCGACACATCTTAGTCTCTAAGATTGTACTACTTCATAACATAAGTTGTCGATAATAAATAAAGAAATTATATTTTTTTATTTAAACCGAACCATTGACTTCTCATTATATATATTATATATATACAAAATATATCAAGAATATATATACTCTATGTGGTCGGAAATGCTTCCTTCTAGGCGTTACAAACATCTAGACAATTTCAATATACCCTCTGCAATGGAATAATAATAAAAATATATTTCTATTTTTAAGATTTATATTGGGGATGGCGACCTGTTTTGAAACCCTGTCCTGTTCCCCTTAAAAATGGGAAAAGGCGGATCATGAAGTTGTGCGAAAGCATACCTGTTAAGTTGCCATTAGAATTACTAATCAACTAAATTATTTTTGGAAAATAGTCGTAGTGATTATATAGTTTGTTGGTGAAAAATTTATGATTATTTAATGATTACGATTACAAATAATCAAAAAATAATGGAAAATTACCATAAATTATTAAAAATAATTGAAAATAATGGAAAATAATGGAAAATAATGGAAAATAATGGAAAATAATCGTTTTAATATTTTCCATTATTTTCCATTATTTTCCATTAATTTCCATTATTTCGACTATTTGAGACTATTTTGAGAGAAACAAATTATTTTCAACATCACATTTAATAACAACAATGTTTCTGTACGAGATTGGATTACAAAATATTAACAAGAACGTATTAAATATTACATGTTTTCACATTAAACAAACAATTATAAGTCTTTGAAAGCTCACTTAATGACCATTTTGAATAATATGGATTATGTCGGCATAACCACAGATTGCTGCACGTCAAGGGCCACAGAAGGATATATCACAGTAACCTGTCATTTTATAAATATTAGAGCTAGGAAAAAGTCGATGTTCGCAACCATCGATGTTACGATGTTTGGAAAAAAACCTTGATGTTTTTGTTCCGTAAAAGTAATACTAATACAAGAAGATTAACAACACCATAATGAGATCCAACAATTATATTGACATGTTTTTGTTTAGGAACAAAAGCTTATTTACTATGACTGATTTGAGGGAGCATCTGCGGTCAGAAATGAGTTGACCTGCTTTGCTGAACACACGTTCTGAATCACACGACGTGGCTGGCACACACAGGTATCGTTTGCACAATTTTCTAAAGACTTCTTCGTCGTTATTCTGAAATCAAAATTTGTTTTACTATAAATTTAAAGATCCAATTTGCATTTACCTTCCAATATTGTATAGGATCGACCTCCTCAGATGCATTAGACTTTCCCAAATATTGCCTTAGCATAATTATTGCATCAGACTTTTTTGTAGTGGGTTTGGCTGATATTTTCGACTGCATAAATGTAAAGCGAGTTGGTTTGGTAGCTGCGGGTGGTGTTGGTTGCTCCAGTGCGATGCAGGACAAATAGCCGAAAATTTCGCTTTCCAGAGCTTCTGTTGCTTCTTCTGCATTCGAGGCATCTAAGAAGCCATCCTTTTTAAAGCGAGGGTCAAGCAAAGTTGAGAGTCTCGGAAGTGACTTCTGTTCGTACAAAGCAAATCTCTCTGGCAGTCGACGCATCATTAGGTTGTGTGACTTTATTTTAGGACGCATTTGGTCTAGATTTTGGTGCAGCTCGCTAACCATCGGTATTATTAGTGAAATGGTTGCTGTCTTATTTGCGGAAATTTGCTCAGTAGCGTCGTTAAAAGGCTTTAGCAGTTCCGTTAGCTCTGTTAGAAGGATAATTTCATCAGCTGAAAAGGGTTGTGGAGCCTTAGGCAAATTTAGCAGCACTTTAGAAATAGAATCATTAAGTGTAATGATGCGCTTTATCATTAAAAATGCGCTGTTCCACCTAGTTGGAACCTCTTGGATTAGCCCTAAGGGGCTTTCAACGTCCTGTGACTGCTTAAGCTTCGCATTAGCTATTGCGCTTGACTTGAAGTATGCGACTATGCGCTTGCACTTGGTCAATATGCCTTTGAGACAAGTCAATTTTAAAGCATCCTGTACGAGTAAGTTAAGCGAGTGGGAAAAGCATGGTAAGTGATTTAGACTTAGCAACTCACATGCTTTCTTTATAGTTGCGTCTTTATCAGTTACTACAGTTACAACTTTATTGTGTACGTTCCACTCTGTCATGATACTAAGCAAAGTTTCTGCTATGTTCTTTGCAGTATGATTTGTGGATGTTAAAAGTTTCTGTGTAGACAAAACTGCCGACTGTAGTTCAAAATTGTTATTTATAAAATGACAGGTTACTGTGATATATCCTTCTGTGGCCCTTGAAGTCCAGCAATCTGTGGTTATGCCGACATAATCCATATTATTCAAAATGGTCACTAAGTGAGCTTTCAAAGACTTATAATTGTTTGTTTAATGTGAAAGCATGTAATATTTAATACGTTCTTGTTAATATGTTGTAATCCAATCTCGTACAGAAACATTGTTGTTATTAAATGTGATGTTGAAAATAATTTGTTTCTCTCAAAATAGTCTCAAATAGTCGAAATAATGGAAACTAATGGAAAATAATGGAAAATATTAAAACGATTATTTTCCATTATTTTCAATTATTTTTAATAATTTATGGTAATTTTCCATTATTTTTTGATTATTTGTAATCGAAATCATTAAATAATTGTGTGAAACCGAAAATAATCGCAATTTAATCATTAATTCAACTTTTAAACAAAAATAATCTAATTAATAATGACTACAATTAATAATCATTATTTAACAGGTATGTGCGAAAGTATGTAATAGGGAGGGGGAAACTGTCAGTTTGTATGAACGCGTTGATCTCAGAGACCGAAGGTATGTGTAAACCCAACGCAGATCAAGTTTTATTTAGAAATGGAAAAGGAGCGCCCTTGCTTGTTTATTTTGATTTAAGTCAAAGTGATTGTTACATTCCATCACGAGGACTGATTAAATTTCAATAACCAACAGAAATCAACAACAAAGATTTGAAAACATATGGATACGGCAGGTTAAGGTAACCCTGTGATCTCTTCAGTGAGCTTTTTATTTATATAAACTTAACAAACCAAGAAAAACAAGTAAGGGCGCTGCAGTCGAGTGCCCCGACTACAAAATACCCTGTTCATTTGTTTTCATTTATTTGTTTTTGATTGTAAATTAAACCGGTTTTTGTATCAATTAAAGGCTCAACTTTGAAGTAGGCAACGTTATTTTGTAATTGTACCGGTTTTAGCCCTAACTAACGTCAAGCTCAATTGTTTCGCTTTTAATCCGGTGTTATTTGTCCGATCTGACTGCACTTTTCAAAATAGATAGATATTCGGCGGACAGAATGACAGACGGACATGGCTTTATCGACTTGGTTTTTTATTCTGATCAAGAATATATATATACTTTATGGGGTCGGAAAAGTATCCATCTCCCAGTTACATTCGCACAACTTAATGATGCCATTAAAAATGGGAACAGGGTATAAAAAGGTGACCAGAAACAAAATTAATAAGGTGCAATTTAATTGCCCAATTACACAAGTTTACAAAAAAAAGGTCACTTTTTAACCAGATCAGATAGCAAACGATCCAATTGTCCGTTTTGCTCCAGCACGTCAGGTTCATGAGAAATTTGCATAAACGTGTGTTGAACGAGGTTTGTTCACATTTGTGGGTCCTGTAGCCACATTTATTAACCTATTGTAACCACATTTGTTTCTAAGTAAACTTAGATTAACAACGATCACGAAAAACAAAACCCGAAGGTCATATTTGATTCCTAAGATACCATTATATTGATTTAAATATGAAAAATGTGAATTTTTCTGAGAATTTTCATTTATTTCCCAAGTTAAATAAACTCGTAGTATTTACTTGCCAATTGAAAAAAATCACAAAACTAACTTCTTAATAGACCATTGTGCTTTTAACTTTACTGCATATACATATTTTTTCAATCACCTCGCTTTAAGTAGTTATGTACTAAAAACTTATCTAATTAACGACTATTTCTACAATTTTTTCAACAAAATTTCTTATAAAATTTGTATAAGGCAAGAAAAGTTAAAGTAAAATAACTTCATTATATCATCTCGCTTGTTTTACAATATAAACATTGTTATTTCTTCATTTTGTGAAATTTTCGTGATAATTATTAAGTGAATTAATTCGAAAATTTGTATAGTTCTTGAACCCTAACTTCCAAAAGCGCGATAATATTATAAATATATATAGTATAGTGAATAATGTGGTTTTTTTTTCAAATGGCAAGTAAATTTTACGAATTTTTTTAACTTGTGGAAAAAAGTGTAATTTCTCAAAATAATCAACATTTTTCATATTTTAATCAATATAATGGTATCTTAGGAATCAAATATGCCCTTCGGGTTTTGTTTTTCGTGATCGTTGTTAATCTAAGTTTACTTAGAAACAAATGTGGTTTCAATATGTTAATAAATGTTTCTGAGAATATACTGAACAGAGTTAATCCGTCTAGAAACTGTCACTGCGCGGCTTCGATTAGCATTTAATTGTAGTAAGGGGCTTACAACTTATTGACTCAAATGTTTTAAGTTATAACATTCCTCCTTATTTCCCTTGCAGGAGCGAAATTTTTTCGAGTTGGATTCTTGGTGAAAGCTTTAAAGCTAGTTTTGCCTTTTTGATCTAATTGGGCTCTTTTATTCAATTTTTAATTAACTTATTTTTAATTTACAGGTAAAATGGACATCGTGCAACTACAGTATTTGAAAAAATATATTCCTTTTATCAACTTTTTGATAGAAAATGGTGAAAAGAATATTAAACTTAAAAAAATAATCGGATGGATTGCAAAAAATAAAAGGTTTGTAAAAGCATATAAGGTCTTATTTAATTTAATTTATTTTCCAAAAATTCCTGGTGAGACAGGTGTTTATATAAAGAGAGCATAACTTAAAGTCGGCCCTGCCCGACTAGGAAATAGCCGTTACTCAAGGGAATTAGTGTTTAATAACCTCTTCTTATGTTAATTAACAGCGCATTATTATTAATGTTAGCACTTCCATGTTATGTTAGCAAACACCGCATCCACATACACAACACTGCAAAATTAATGTAAAAATCATTGCGATGCCGGGAGGGGGCGTGGCAGAAATTTGAAACAAATTTGATCTGCGTGCAGACAATAGGAGCCTACTTTTAAAATTTGGATGCTCCAGGTCTTCTAGTCTCTGAGATCCAGGTGTTCATATAGCCAGACGGGCAGACGAGCATGGCTATATCGACTCGGCTATTGATGCTGATCTAGAATTTATCCACTTTATGGGGTCGGAAAAGTTCCCTTCGGTCTATCACATACATTTGCACGAACTTAGTATACCCGTTTTTACTCTAAGAGAAACGGGTATACAAATAGAAGAAAGTGCACTTCGGATAGGCCAAAGTTTGTGCACACTTGTAGTTCGTATAATTTATATTGATAAATAACGCAATCGTCGGTTGAAGTGTGAAGACGTGTTTTTGTCGAGCTCCGATTTAAATCGTTGTAAAATCTTTTAAATCAGTTGTTAAAACAAAAACCTTCGACCCGCGATATCAGACGCTAATGGACATTCATAAGCACTCGTGCTTATGTTGTCCAATAATATCTAATAGTTGATATTTGATTAAACAAAAATAATTGAATGACTACGAGTTCAAATTCAGCAAAGGCAAGTGCAAAGAACACTGACAACACCATGAGCCAGAGCCAACTCAATGTCCAAATGCAACAACAGCAAGACGATCGCCGGCTTCCTATACAACGCTTATTTTGCAATTGTCTCTCCCGAGCCCACCAGCACGGCGACTGTAAGCTCCCATACTACCATTAAGACGTGGAGCTCACAATGCCCCACCTCTCCTCTCCTCAGTCCACGATGATGAACTTTTCGGCAAATGCATCAAAAAGTACGGTAACGCTTATTCCAGCGCAATCAACCTGTAAGAACTCAACAACAACAAGTATGCAGAAACCAGCGTCAAATCAGCAAGCGCTTCCACTAACACATACACAAGTGAGCATGTGAGTGAGTATGTGCAGACCGGCATCGAACGGTATGTACAAATAAACAATGGAAAATTAAGCCCGCAAAACAAAAAAGCGGCAATACACCAAAATTATACAAAACAAGCGAAAAACCTGTTGACAAAGATCCCCTCACTGGGAATAGGTTCCAAATTCTCGCCAAACAGTCTGATGCTGAACCAAAGCCTCCGCCAATCTGCATTAGGGATGCCAGCTGTACTGCCCTAGTAACGAAGCTTGTCCCGCTAATAGGCAACAACAACTTCTATGTGACATACGTCAGCAAATGCAACATACGCCAAACAAAGCTCCAAGTTAACACCGATGAAGACTATCGCGCTGTCGAAAAATGTTAAGAGCTAAAAATAAAAGCTACTACACCTACCAACTAAAATGTAGCAAAGGCCTACAACAAGTAGTAATCAAAGGTATTGAATCAAGAGTACCTGCAACGGAGGATGCTTATGCTTTGGAAGAAAAAATATTTAAGGTCAAGTCCGTTATAAATTTAATAAACAGGGACAAAAAACGCCAGCCGCTTTTCAAAGTTGAGCTAAGCCCAGAAGACATGACAAACAGTGCACCCAATTTACAAACTACCCTTCTTATTGCACCGCAGAGTAACTGTGGATGATCCGCACAAACGCACAAACCCACTGCAATGTACCAAATACCAAGAATTTAGACACTCTAAATCCTACTGCGCTCTGCGATCTCTTTGTGTGGCATGCGCAGAGCTGCACAATACTGCCTCATGCCCCGCAAACGAGGATCCATCAGTCAAAAAATCAATTTGCAATCGACTCCTGGGGTCTTCCTCACCAAAGCTACGAGATCGTCTTTTGCCCCATTGACTAATAACCAAGGCAATTCTTTCGCAAGCGTCTTGAATTAAGGAACAATTTCACACGAAACTCGAACAACTAAACAAGTGCAGCAACCATCAAACAAAAGCATCTTAGAAGCCATGTTTCTATCGCTACAACAAACCCTGAAAGATTTTACAGTGTATATGCAAAACGCAATGCAAGATCGCTTCGCAACAACCCAAATAATGGCTCTCCTACTCTGGATGCAAATGGTATTTCTCGCCACAAAGTGGAGTTATCCAAATTTATCCAAGACAATGAAATCGACATAATGCTTCTTGCGGAAACTCATCTGACGGACCGATATAATTTCCAATTATCGGGATATGCATTCTACGGCACAAATCACCCAGATAGTAATGCCCATGGCGGGACTGGTATCCTAGTCAGAAGCCGCATCAAACTTTATCCACCATCGGGATATTAGGAACCTACCCACAAGCCTCATCGATATGCGTAGAATTTAAACGAGGCAATATCACTCTGTCTGCGGTTTACTGTCCCCCCACGATTTACAATATCAGAAAATCAATTCCTAGTATTCTTTAATACACTTGGTCAACGCATCTTCGCTGTGGGTGACTATAACTCGAAACATCCCCACTGGGGCTCCAGACTAACTAATCCCAAGGGGAAGCTTCTCTTCAGCGTACCCACGCGCGCATCAAACAAACTCGACTATGTATCTCCGGGAAGGCCTACATACTGGCCAGCAGATCCAAAGAAAATACCCGATCTTATAGACTTTGCTATAACAAGAAAAGTTCCACAAAACCTGGTGGTAACTGCAGAAGCCCTTGCAGACTTGTCGTCAGACCATTCTCCAATAATATTTACCCTTCTGGAGTGCCCTCAGACTATATCCTCGGAGACTGACTTCACACAAGACAAACAATACAAAAAATATATCAGCAGTCACATCGAGCTGAGCCCTACCATAAACAGCGAAGTAGACATTGAAAACTCAGTCCAAACCCTCAACACTATCATTACTGCTGCTGCTCATCATTCAAACCCACAAACAACAATAATAACACCCAAGTAAGATAGTAGATTAACGAAAAGCTACATAAACCGCCTGGTACACGAAAAGCGGCGTGCAAGAAGAGAATGGCAGCACTATAGGTCGCCTGCGTCAAAAAATCGTCTGAGACTTGCGGAACGCGTACTTCGCCAAGCACTCGAAGCGGAAGAGCAGCTAGCCCATAGCCGTAATATAGAAAAACTATAGCCCACACGCACTAAATTTCCCCTAGGGAGAGCACATGCAATCATAAAGTCACCTGCAAAGGTAGGCTCGCCTTTAAGGGGCCAGAGTGGACGTTGGGCCCACATTGCCGAAGAGAAGGCAAATGCTCTTTTCACTTCACCCTAGAAATGTCTTCCAGCCAAATCCACCATCCAATGTCTATGCACTTCCAATGGTTCCTACCGCCGCAACTGAGAAGTTAATTTTTTATATATATATAAATTATAGTTGAGTGGTTTACCCAGCTAACCAATAGACGGAACCTCAACTATGATCATTATGTTGGCCAGTTTATTGGATGGCAGATATATAATACACTCATTTGATTTTGATAAATTTGGACAAAATTTTGCTGAAGCAGTAAATGTTAATAGCTGGAAAGTTTCAAGACGCCAAAAATTTAAAACAAAACATTTTATCTCACTAAAACAATTCCTTCGACCGATCTTTCCTTCGGAAGCTATATGTTATGGTCATCCAACTGTGACAAAACCTTGTACAATTGTGTGAAAGTACATAGAACGAGAAAGCTAAGCTAACTCTTGCAAGTGCTCGCTTAAATATTTTCAAAAAATACTCTTTTTCCCATTTTCAGACCGATCGTTTGTCCGACCGAAATTTGTCAAATTATGTAAAAGCATGTAAAACAAACAAATACAGGGTGCGCCATATAAAGTGTCGGTATGGCAACACTGAATAAATATAAAAACAAACAACCGATTGCTATATGTTGATCTTGTTCCTTTAATTTGGTCCTGTACAATTTATTTCGACTACTTTTTGAACACAACATCAATCAAGTGGCCGCCTTTATTGGCCACAACAAAATGTGCCCCTTTTTGCGGCATTTTCCATCACTTTTCGAGCGTCTCAATCGATAAAGTGGCGATTTCGGCACGAATGTTGGCCTTAAGCTCTTCAATGGTCTGTGGATCACTGGCGTAAACCTTGCTTTTTAAATAGCCCCACAAAAAGAAGTCTGGGGCAGTCAAATCTGGAAATCTGGGTGGCCAGTCAATATTGCCTCTTTTTGATACCAGGCGTCCAGATCACTTTTTGGTCGTGTAAAGGTATTTCATGGATGCGGTATAGATTTTCCGTGCCCCATATGCGACAATTTTGCTTATTAACACCACCAGAAAGCGTGAAATGGGCCTCATCGGTCATCAAAATTTGTTGAGTTGAGTTAGCACAATTGAACGATTATTTTCGATGAACAGCGTCACTATTTCGGCACGTTGTTTTGGTGTGAAGCGTTCCATGGTCAAAATTGTACTAGATTGATGTTTCCAAAACATGTCTAACAAAAGCAATCGGTTGGTAAATGTCAATGTTATTCAGTGTTGCCATACCGACACTTTATATGGCGCACCCTGTACAAATTTGCAGGATGCTATCATTTAAAACAAAAAAGTTTTTCTAATTAAGACTGTTTTTCAGACCTATCTTTTGTATGGCAGCTATACCATATAGTTGGTCGATTTTAATAAAACTTGGTAGAATTATAAAAAACATAGAAAACCTACGATCACAAAGTTTGAAGACGTTTCCATTGAAAAGAAATAAGTTTTTCATACTAAAACTAGTTTTCCGACCGATTGTTCCTATTGGAGCTATGAGATATAGTCATCCGATCCGGTCGGTTTCGACATATTAGTAGTGTGCAGCAAAAAGAAGGCTCTTTGCAAAATTTCAGATCGATGGCTTTAAAACTGAGAGACTAGTGACGAGGCTGAGTCGATTGAGCTTTGTCCGTCCGTCTGTCTGTCTCTACGCTAACTATGCAATAATATTGGTGAAAATTCTAACACAGAAGCCGTAAATTACTGTTGATTTTTATTTTGAGCAAAAAAAAATAAAAATCATTAATAATCATTATTTTTAAGTTTTATTTTTTTGATCAAAAATAATCATTATTTTTGAGTTTTATTTTTTTTAATCAAAAATAATGATTATGGTCTAAGTTTTTTAAAATAACTCAAAACTAATGATTATCATTGAAGAAAATCGTAAAAAATTAAATTATTATCATTACCATGTAATTTTTAAAATATAACTTATAATGATTACGGTCCCTGATAGGAACCCATAGCTGTATGATATAGTAGTACCCAAGGGGTAGAGGAAACATGACACTACACTTTCAGAGGCCCGTCTGGTGGGAACGCATGTACCCATTCCACAAGACCAACGCACAATAACACTGTGCAACTTTTTTAAGGTCATTTTCTGGTTAAGCCTTCGGACCCCGATATTTTTGAAGAACATACCGAAATTAAAACAATCCCTAAAGGACGTGGCCCTATCACATCGTAAACGTATTTATTTTACCCAACATATAGTATGTTCACCCCAAACTGAAAGTTTGAAAAAAGTTCAATTTGTATGAAGTCCATATATCACTAGTGCTTTAAAAGTGCAAAAATTTCGAAAAAACATGCAATTTTTTCATGTTTTTTGCCAGAAACGGCTAAACTGCTGGGAATTTTTGAAAATCTTTCTTCTGCGAAATTATCCCAAACATCAATAAAAACAAGAAAGAAAGTCGGTCAAGCCCGACTATAACATACTCTGTACCAAGAAAATTTGTCTTTTGATCATAACTCGAAAACCGTTCAACCGATCTTCTTCATTTCTTTAACTAAATATGTCCAGAAAGAACGAACCATCTATCTTTAAAACTGTGGGAGATATGACGTTTTTTCTAAATTGCGAGGGCGGGAGGGGGCGTGGCCAAAATTGAAAATAAACTTGATATGCCTGCAGACATAAGAAGCATATGTCCTATACATGTCAAACCTCTATCTCTTACCATCTCTGAGATCTGTGTGTTCATACGGACAGACAGACAGACAGACAGACAGACAGACAGACGGACATGGCTATATCGACTCGGCTGTTGATGCTGATCAAGAATATATTTACTTTATGGGGTCGTAGATGCTTCCTTCTGGATGTTACATACTTTTGCACAAACTTATAATACTTTATGTACCTTCGGTACAGAGTATAACGAATCTCTAGTACATGCCAGCTTCATACGAACACTTCTTCATACCATTTCACTACTTCGAAAGTGATTTTTATACTCTGAACCGTAGGTACATAGAGTATATTAAGTTTGTGCAAAAGTATGTAACAGCCAGAAAGAAGCATATCCGACCCCATAAAGTATATATATTCTTGATCAGCATCAACAGCCGAGTCGATATAGCCATGTCCGTCTGTCTGTCCGTATGAACGCACAGATCTCAGAGATGGTAAGAGATAAAGTTTTGGCATGTATGGGACATATGCTTCTTATGTCTGCAGGCAGATCAAGTTTATTTTCAATTTTGGCCACGCCCCCTCCCGCTCCCGCAATATGGAAAAAACGTTATTTCTCCCACAGTTTTAAATATAGATCGTTCGTTTTATTTCATATTTAGTAATCGGGATAACTTTTTAATCCACCAAAGGAATGGTGAAGATCGGATGAACGGTTGTCGGGCTATGATCAAAAGACTGTTCGCTGCTGCAGCGCAGTAGCAGCGCTGGTTTCAGCTGCTACTGCAGCATCAAAATTTATGCTGAGTGTATAATTTCGTTGGTACAGAGTATGTTATAGTCGGGCTTGACCGACTATCTTTCTTGTTTATATATTTTTGTCGTGAAGACACGACAGAAGACACTGGATGTTGTGAAAACGCAGAGAGATATATGCCTGTGGATCACCTTTCTAGTTCTGGAAGTACAAAGTCAGACCATAAACCAACATCAAAGATATTAAATCTTAACCTTCGGTTAAAATTACGTTTTCGCCTTTTTATACCCTTGCAAAGGGTATTATAAGTTTGACAGAAGTTTGTAATGCATAGAAATATTAATTTCCGACCCAATAAACTATAAATATAAAATATTCTTGATCAATGGATCAATGATCAATGGAAACGTCTCCAAACTTTGGATTCATAGATTTCTTATGATTTTTTATAATTTTGCCAAGTTTGATGAAAATCGGAAAACTATATGGTATAGCTGCCATACCAAAAATAGGTGTGAAAAACAGTCTTAGTTAAAAAACCTTTTTTTTTTAAAGGTTGCCTCCTGCAATTTTGTATTTGTTTGTTTCACATGCTTTCACATAATTCTAAAAATATTCGTCCAATATCATCTCTCTACATTTCTAAGAGTTTGTTTTGACTAATTCACTGACTGAATGGCCATTATCGCACAGCCTTAACGGTAAGAGATAGAATGCTGAAATTTGGACAGAAGTTTCCATATGTGTTGAAAGTGCGTACTAAGACAGGGTTTTGAAAAATTCCACCCGGAAAAACGTCGGAAAAGTTTGTATGGAAAAAATTGTATTTTTCATTCGTTTGACTTGAAACTCTATTATGTCCCGCTCTTTTGGTCTCGAGGACCAGAGAGACTAGCCCGCCCACTTTCCGACACGGTGGTAGCCCGGCCTGAGCTCTTCGGATTTGGGTTGGGTCTTTTGGACGAAGTAGTCCCCCGAAGGAGCATAACAATAAATTTTTCGTGCCGTGTGTGATAAAAACAAAGATTCGTCTGTCCGTACTGTCCTATCTGCCCTAACCTTGTCAACAAGTTGATCCCAAGCGGAGTCGGCAGATGTGGCCTGGTCCCTTCCCATCTATGCTATCGCATAACCGTTGGATCACACCAGGGCCAGCACTGTGATCCCCTAATGAGTACAAAATACCGTCAGTCATATTAATCGTCGTGCCCCGGGCCTGACTCACCTTACCCCTTTTTTTCCTACCAAACACCCCTCAACTAGTTCATTAAGCACACATAGTTATTTTAATGCTCACATTCCATTAAAGATTTTATCAAAAATAAAAAAATGCATTCTGTTGGATCGTGCCTAAACACGAACTTACAAAGATCAAAAGAAAAAACGTAAACATAGATAATTATTGAAAAGAATGATTAATTAAACATATAAAAAGGAAAAAGGAAGTTAAAATTTTAAGAAAATTAAACCTTATACTAAAGACATTCAAGTAAGAACCAATGGGCAAATCATCAGAAAGATGTCTTAGGGAACTCTAATGGGAAGGAAGGAGTAAAAACAAAGATAGAACAAACAACACAATTATGTAAACTATAACTATTCTGTCATCGCTCTGCAATCCGATAGCGTCTAGTAAACCAGCACTGATAAACTTTGATAGATCAGAACATATTCCACAAATGGGGTGGTTAGACACCAGGTTCTAATATTTTGGCTCTGAACAGCTCCTGGCCAACGATTTATTCACTATTTATTTGTGAGCAGCTCCGACGTAAAAAAAATAGCGTATGTGTATTTTTCCCGCTCTATTTGGAGGCTTTTTTTTGAGCTTCAATCTGTTTTAACTCATAATTATTATTTTCGGTCCCTGTTAAAAACCACACAGGGCCAATTTTTGGTTCACTTCACCAAAAAAAATTTGTTTGTTTTTCGTTTTTACACATTATTGGGCGAACCGTTCCGATTTGTATTAAATTGTGTCAAGTCATATTTTGTTTAAATAGCTTCAAACTATTATTTTCGGTCCCTGATATAAACCACACAGGGACAATTCTTGGTTCACTTCACCAAAAAAAAAATTTGTTTGTTTTTCGTTTTTTTTTATTATTGGCTGTTCCGATTTGCAGTTCAAATTCTACTAACTCACTTTTGTTCCCTAAGTTGTCTCTCAGGCTCCCAAAAGCTGGCGCTTTAGTCAAACGCGCAGCAGCAGAGGGTTTGAACTTAACAATTCCATGCATTGCAATAGAGCGTGTCAACTTACCAGCCCCAGACGTCGAGACTCCGTCTGCAATTTTTGCCGACGTTTCGGAAACATATTTCCCATGACCATTTCAGCGCCCAATTTCCAGCATTAACAGGAATCAGGTTGCTTTGGTTGACACAATCTTTGCTGTTGGGAAGGGTCGACCATCGAATACACTTTTTTTTTTTATGTCCCAAAAGAAGTAAAACATCACGGGATTCTTTACCGAATAATGAGCGTACATAACAACTCGGTTTGGAAGTAAAGTATGCGAAATAATTGGACACGTGTCTTACCGATTTCGGAAAATCCGCCCACAAGCAAAACTCTCGAAAAACTCTGCATGGAAAAACAATATATTTCATCCGATTGTCTTAAAATTCGGTTTGTAAGGATCAGGGCTGCAAACGAAAAAAAATATTCGGTTCTCCGGTACACTGGTTCGAACCCAAATTAACGAATGGTTAAGGTTCGGAAATTTAAGGTTCGAGGTTTATGGGAGAAGGGTTTGGTTTTAAGGGTTTGGTTCAGTCCATGCTATATACAACATTAATAATTTTGTGTTTTATGTGTTTTAAAAACAGCATTCGACCTCAAAACTCCCCAAATAGTATGGGAACCGAGTGGTTTTTGGGTCGGCATTGGTTAGTAAAACACATGGAAATATTCAATATATAATTTACAGTTAAGTGAAATTACATTTCTTATTTTATGTAGAAAAATATTACCAAATTAATGTTAGACTCTTGCTTTTGAGAATTATTAAAGAAGCTTTAAAGTCGAGGAGCTTTGAAAATAGAGACTTTTATGGGTGGGTATTTTATAAGGAAATCTAAGGAACCGAAATCTTAGGTTCGAAACAGGTTCGGGTTAAGTTTTAATATCTAAAGAGGTTCGGTTCAAGGTTCGGCTCATAGTAAAATAAAAGTCGGAATTCCGGGCTCGAACCGGTTCGGTTCAAAACCGGCTTGCAGCCCTGGTAAAGATAGTAAGTGAAATAAACTGAGACGTGACGTGACCCTAGGGTCGGAAAATTGCTGGGAAATTCTGCATACCAACAAATATTTTTTTTTCAGTTGATGTGAACTCGATTTCTAAGGACAGTAAGTATAACAGTATATTCGGAAAATTCCGGAAAAATCTGCAACCAAAAAACTATTTATCATCCGATTGACTTCAAACTCATTTTGTAAGGATAGTTAGTGAGATAAACTGAGATGTAGTTTTTCTTCGACAGTAGGGTCAGAAAATTCATGGTAAACTCTGCATCCAAAAAATATTTTTCATCCGATTGACTTGAAACTAAGTTTGTAAGGAAAGTAGGTGAAACAAATTGAGATGAGATTTTCCGATTTTGGATATAAGGCCCTAAAGTCGGAAAACTTCCGGAAACTCCGCATGCAATAAACTATTTTTCATAACGGTTCCCGGAAAATTCTGCATGGAAAACACTATATTTCAACCGATTGATTTGAATTTCGGTTTGTAAGAATAATAAGTCCGGCCGAAATTCCCGGAAAAGCGTAAGAAAAATATATATATATTTTGATGATAACGAAAATTCCACAATTACAGATTAGTATTCTTACGAAAAATTCAGCCTCATGGGTGGAAATTGCTGGTTAAGGGATTATAATGGGTGATTTTTTAAGAGCTATAGGAAAGTTTTTATACTCTGTACCGGAGGTACAAAGAGTATATTAAGTTTGTGCAAAAGTATGTAACAGCCAGAAGGAAGCATATCCGACCCCATAAAGTATATATATTCTAGATCAGCATCAACAGCCGAGTCGATATAGCCATGTCCGTCTGTCCGTATGAACGCACAGATCTCAGAGATGGTAAAAGATAGAGGTTTGACATGTATGGGACATATGCTTCTTATGTCTGCAGGCAGATCAAGTTTATTTTGAATTTTGGCCA
This sequence comes from Lordiphosa fenestrarum, assembly GCA_035044985.1. Classification (NCBI taxonomy): domain Eukaryota; kingdom Metazoa; phylum Arthropoda; class Insecta; order Diptera; family Drosophilidae; genus Lordiphosa; species Lordiphosa fenestrarum. Next base: position 108,739 of record JAWNNO010004794.1, on the reverse strand, counting down.
CGCCCCCTTCCGCCCCTGCAATATGGAAAAATTTACATCTACCACAGTTTTAAAGATAGATCGTTCGTTCCTTCTGGACATATTTCGTAATCGGGATAACTTATCGATCCGCCAAAGGTGGTGGTGAAGATCGGATGAACGGTTGTCGAGTTATGATCAAAAGACTGTTCGCTGCTGCAGCGCAATAGCAGCGCTACTTTCAGCTGCTACTCCAGCATCAAAATGTATGCTGAGTGTATAATTTCGTTGGTACAGAGTATGTTATAGTCGGGCTTGACCGACTTTCTTTCTTGTTCAAAAAAAAATCACATAAAATTCAGAAAAATTCATGAAATCTTTATTTGAATCGATAGTACGGTCCATATAATTTAATGTTTGAAGATTATTTCATGCAAATGTTGACCGTGACTGCGCCTTAAATGGTCCATCCGCTTAGTCCAATTTTCGCATACTCTTTCCAACATTTCGGCCGGTAACTCACGAATAAATGCTTCAATTTTGTCTTCCAATGCGTCAATTGAAGCGGGCTTGTCTGTATAGACATGAGCTTTAAAGTAGCCCCACAAAAAATAGTCTAAAGGCGTTAAATCGCACTATCTAGGCGGCCAATTGACCGGTCCCGAAAGTGAAATAAAATGTTTACCGAACTCGCCTCTCAATAAGTCCATTGTTGCGCGTGCTGTGTGGCATGTGGCACCGTCTTGTTGAATCCACGTCATGCAAGTCAAGCTCTTGCATTTTGGGCAAAAAAAAAGTTGGATATCATCTCACGGTAGCGCTCACCATTCACAGTTACGTTACGATTCGAATCATTTTTAAAAAAGTACGATCCGATGATGCCACCAGTCCATAAACCGCACCAAACTGTGACTTTTTGTGGATGCATTGGTAGCTCTTGCAATGCTTCTGGCTGATATTCACTCCAAAATCGACGCATTGGAAGACAACATTGAAGCATTTCGCTCAGCATACGCTCAGCGAAATTCAATTAAAGGCAGGTCCGTTTAGTCACCTTAAAATTTATTGGAACCAGAAGGCATCTTCCAATCATATTCTCCTTTTAACATTGGTCTCTCTATTTCTATTTTTAGCTTAAAGAGAGTGTTTGACTAACAAGCTTTTTTGTTAGTATATAGTCCAACGAAATAAGAAATTTTAAATCAATTTTTTGGGGGTGTTTATTGCGAAACGAAAACGATATTTGGGACCAAGCGTCCGCTGCGAATTACATATGCGAAAGAAGTGAATGCGTGTGGTCAGGCAAGCCAATGCAGACGTCGATTGCTGCTGCCCAGCGTTTTTATTGTCAAGAAAAGCTTAAAGTTATTACATTTTAACTATATCTAAATAGGGTTTAGTCCTGGTAGACAAATCCAAAGACTAACTAAAATTAATGAGATTAATATTGTCCAGTGCTAGGCGCTTATCAGGACGTAAGGCAATTAATGGTGAAGTTACTTAGAATTAAATCTGGGAATAGAAAAATGATTAATATATGTTTGGAGAAATAGAATAAAAATGTACATGTCAAATGTAATCTTACGTTACAGGAAAACCCACAATCCGAGTATGAGAGAGTAGAAGCACTAAGCACTTATATATAGAGCCTTCAAACCGAGTTTTTTTTGGTTTCACTTCTTACGTTGAGATCGCAACCCCAGCGCCCGATCGTAGACACCCAAACGCAACCCCGAGTGAGCTGCAGCTAGCAGAGAGCACCAGAGAGCAGAGGCTATTTAGTGCCCGTTCAACCCCAGAACGAGACGCACGATGTGCGTCGAGAGCTGTCATTTCGCTTCTGTGTTTATCTCACGCCAATGCACACATCGTTGTCGGTAAAATGGGCAGTGTTGCCAAACTTCACACAAGATGCAACCTCAAATGGCAATACACCAGCAGACAGGCAGGCAGAATGGCATGCACCTGCTACCGAGATTGCTTCCATTGAACTTTAGTAAAGCAAATTATTTATGCTTTCTTATTATATTTATTTTTTTAATAGTTGTTCTATTAATTATATATATTTTATTAGTAAATAATTGTGGGCTTATAAAATTTTTATTTATTTATTCCAGCAGTAAATTTATTTAAAAAAAAAACCAACAAGATTACAAATAATGCATTTAATAATGCACTGTTTAAACCAATACAATAATACAATTTAGATTTTTGTGCCTTTGGCTTGGATTTGGATTCTTTCGATTACGGGTTTCTTAGCTTAATGTCTTTATTCTTGCTGTTGCTGTTGTTGCTGCAAATACAAGTACATATTTGGCGCGCGCTTGTCTTATGTTTTGATTGAATTTGTTGCAGGTATTAATACCGTACAAGAATTAATGTTCCATTTATCAATTTCGTTAGTTTTCAAATAATTTGGCCAATTTTGATCTATATCAAGGGACTATATATAGCCCCTTTTATGTGTTTGCCAAAAGAATTGTAAGATAACTGGCAATTTACAAATGTGTGTGAGTAAGAGAGGTTTTAGAAGGTGGGGCATAAATGGAGGGCACTTGAACGGCAATATCCTCTTGAGTTCACAAGACACCAAATTCATTCACAGATCGATATTTGCCCATTTTGCTTCTTTATGACTAAGAAATTAACTCTAAAAAACCCAAAACTGGCGAAAGGCCGTTACAATGTAACAAGTACAACGGGTTACCTGTTCGGTGTTTTGCGGAAACTGCCGCGACAAAAGATATCGAAAGCATTGCAGCCGCGAACTGTTGTGTCGAATCTACCTACTTAATATGTAAACGAGAAAGCTAAGCTAACTTCGTCAGTGCCGAAGTTTTTATACCCTTGCAAATGCTTGCTAAAATATTTTCAAATAAACACCCTTTTTCCCATTTTCCGACCGATCGTTCGTATGGGTATGGTTTCGTTTATTGAAACGTGCACAAAATAGTCTTATTTAAGACTCTTGTGTTGGTTTTATTTTAACGTTTTCAGGTTTCTTAATATTTTTTACTGTATATAAAGCTTTGATTATTTTGATTGATCATTGAATAACTAAAATTAAATATTAAAATGAATAAAGTGACAAGTGAAATACGTGCGGACAAGAGAAAAAGTGGGTTAAAGTGTGCGGTTAAGACATGTTTTAGAAGCTACAGGGACGGCTCAGAGCATTTCCGCCAAATATGCACTTGTATTTGCAGCAACAACAGCAACTCCAACAGCGCGGAAATGCAAGAAGATAGACATTAAGCAAATCCAAGCCAAAGGCAAACAGTGCATTATTAAATTCATTATTTGTAATCTTGTTGGTTTTTTTTAAAATAAATTAACTGCTGGAATAAATAAAAAAAAATTTTATAAGCCCACAATTATTTACTAACAAAATAAATATAATAAGAAAGCACAAATAATTTGCTTTACTAAAGTTCAATGGAAGCAATCTCGGTAGCAGGTGCATGCCATTCTGCCTGCCTGTCTGCTGGTGTATTGCCATTTGAGGTTGCATCTTGTGTGAAGTTTGGCAACACTGCCCATTTTACCGACAACGATGTGTGCATTGGCGTGAGATACACACAGAAGCGAAATGACAGCTCTCGACGCACATCGTGCGTCTCGTTCTGGGGTTGAACGGGCACTAAATAGCCTCTGCTCTCTGGTGCTCTCTGCTAGCTGCCGCTCACTCGGGGTTGCGTTCGGGTGTCTACGATCGGGCGCTGGGGTTGCGATCTCAACGTAAGAAGTGAAACCAAAAAAAACGCGGTTTGAAGGCTCTATATATAAGTGCTTAGTGGTAGAAGAGAGCGATAGAGCGAGTTACAGTTAGATTGCGGCTTAGGCAAATACAAAAGATCGAGAAGGCGAGGAGCGCAGTCGCGGCCGCATACGAATTGACAATATGTTTGCTTGTTTGTGTTTAAAGGCAACCGTGGGCAATATGCAAGTAAAAATCAATGAATTTTATCTACGTTAATTTGCGCCACGGTATTAATTAAAAATGATTAGGCTGCGTGACCCGACATACTCCCCCCGTTGGAAGTACGGCTTTCAACATCATCCGTAAGGGGCAGCAGACACAACTTGTTGACGGCTCGCTTAGTCATTCCAGTTGGAGTTTTCAGCACAGCCACTCGGGATACGCCATCTCCTCCAGAAATTAGCTCGACCACTCGTGCTAACGGCCATTTCAAGGGTGGCAGATTCTCGTCCCTGACCAGAACCACATCGTTGACAGCCAGGCCAGGCTTTGGAGTACGCCACTTGGAGCGCTGCTGCAAGAGCGTCAAGTACTCCTCTCGCCAACGGGAACAAAATATTTGTTGCAGATAGGCAACACGCTGCCAGCTGTCCAAACGGTTGAAATTCAGATGCGTAACATCAGGCTCGACAAAGGTCGCAGGCGGACCACCATTCAAAAAGTGCGCAGGCGTCAGAACGTCGAGATCAGCAGGATTTTCTGAAATTGAGACTATAGGTCTGGAATTAATGACGGCCGTGATGTGGCATACGAGCGTTCGTAGCTCTTCAAAGCTGAGAATAGAAGGGTCCACAGCTCGGTAGAAGTAATGCTTCTCAGTTTTAACCGCCGCTTCCCAGAGCCCGCCAAAGTGCGGGGAACGAGGAGGGATGAATCGCCATTCAATAGTATCTGCCAAACAAAACTCGAGCACTGACTTCTGGTGGGCATCGCTCAGAAACAATCGCCTCAGCTTCAGCAGCTCATTCCTCGTGCCGACAAAGTTTGTGGCGTTGTCTGACCAGATTTGACTTGGCTTGCGTCTGGTGCAAATGAAACGCTTAAGAGCATGGAGAAAGGCAGATGTAGAAAGGTCCTTGCAAATAAATACAGAGACATAGCATTTGACAGGTCCTTTGCTGCGAGTTTCAGGCTTGTAGAAGAATGGCCCGCAGAAATCCACACCAGTCACATCGAACGCATGAGATCCATCAAGGCGCTCCTTAGGAAGGTCTGCCATTATGTGCTCCACTAGTCGAGGCTTGGCTCTAAAACATCTGACGCCTCTATTTACTGCCTTGTTTACAGTCTTTCTCCCCCCAATAGGCCAGTATAGGGACCGAACTATTCCCAAAAGTGCTCGGGGACCGGTGTGGAGGTTACGCTCAGGGAAGTGTGTAATGATAGCGAGTGTGACAGGATGCCTTTTGGGAAGAATAATAGGAAGTCGGCTATCAAAGTCCAGCGTAGAGTTTTTAGCCGACCATCTACACGGAGAAGTCCAAACTGATCCACAAATGGAGTAAGAGAAGAAAGAGAACTGGAAGAGGGCACCATTCCCTTTGTCTGTAAAGATTTTATGTCCTCCCAAAGATGAGTTCTTTGAACAAGAAGTAACAAAAGCTGGGTGCCATGATGAACATCTGAAACCATCGGTTTAGGATGCCGAATCCGACTACAAAATTTGTAGACGTATCCAAACACGCGCTGAAATGATGCAAAGGAATTTGCATATTTGGACTCCAATGTAATGTCTACGAATGGCGATTTGATGATAAGTACGCTTCTGCAGAGCTCGAGTGTCGGTTTTTCCTGAAGAGGAGATGAGGGCCAATCGATTTTGTTACCACACTTTTTCTTTGCAAAGCTGCTGGAGAAATATCTTCGCCTTCGTTATTACTGGCCCAACTAGGCCAAGCGGATCATAGAACCGAGCAATGGTTGACAAAACTGATCGCCTGCAGGGTTTATCAGTGGGATGCAAAATTGAGAAGGAGAACAAAAGCTGATCAGAAGAAGGATCCCAAGCAAGACCGAGGGTCTTTGTAAAATCGCTGCCATCATCAAACTTTAGAAAAGATTCTGTGTCTTCATCAGCAACTCCTTCTAGAACAGCTGGACGATTGGAACACCATTTTCGAAGTTTGAATTGACCTTTAGCCAGAATCCCAGCAGTCTGCTGCATGATGTCGATAGCCTCCTCAACCGAATCGCCTCCAGAAATCATGTCATCGACATAGAAATCCCTCCGGAGCACTTTTGATCCAATGGGAAATTCAGCTTGTTCATCAACAGCCAATTGGTGCATAGCGCGAACTGATAGAAATGATGCTGGCTTGGTCACATAGGTCACAGTGTCAAGCTTGTACACTTGCACATCCTCTTCAGGCGAATCCCTCCATAGAATACACTGCAAAAAGCTATCTGATGGTGCAACTCTAACACAACGATACATCTTGCATATATCTCCAGTGATTGCAACCAGACAAGAGCGAAAGCGAATCAGTATCAGGAACAATTTGGCTGAATTACCAGCCCTGCCATCAAAACTTAATTTATGGAATACCCAGATGTGGTCGATGTTGAGCCATCAAACACGACCCGGAGTCTGATCGAAGAACTGCCCTCCTTTATGACGCAATAGTGTGGGAGAAAGTATTTGCAAAGTTTCAGAGATTCAGCAGGGACAGATGACATGTGATTCAATTGTAAATATTCACACTCAAGATCCTCCTTGGACGCCTTTACGATAGGTTCGGAGCAGCTTTCAACCTCCCAAAATCGACGGAGAAGCTCATCAAGTCGAGAATCCAAACTCAATTGCAATTTGGACTGTGAAGATTCATCGGTTGCCATAAGAAAAGTACAATTCATGCGCCCACCACCTGATACAACCCAACCTAACCGAGTCTTCTGAATAAGTGGCAGTCCTGGCAACAGCTTAATTTGACCCACGCATAATAGGTCATAAAAGAGGCTAGCTCCAATTAACAAATCCACGCGCTATGATCTATAAAATGCAGGATCAGCTTTATGTTGGAGGGTATATTCCAGTCAGCGATGTTGACATTAAAGCTGGGTTGCCTATCAGTTATGGTGGAAGCTACCAGAGCCGTAATGTTTGCGAAATATTCAGAAACTTAAGATTGCAGGCTGACATTAACAGCGTATCCATCGGTTGCGAAACTGGAGTCGCCGATACCAGAAATGTTTGATGTAGACTTCGTTTTCTTGAGCTGCAGCTGATTTGCGAGTCGGGACGTTATAATATGCAGCTGGGAGCCTGAATCGAGCAAAGTGCGACATGGTACATATGTACCGGAGCGATTTTTGACCAAAATTATGGCAGTGGCCAAGAGCACAACATCATTGTTGAGATCTTGGGCTACTAAAGCAGTTGAAGTAGAGGGAGTTGCAGGGGGTGCAGTGCTATGGGTAGAATAAGAAGTGTTGATAGGTTGAATTGACGATGAGACACCCTGTGGCGCAGCAGAAGCAACATTTCCAAGATGTAGGAGAGTATGTTGCTTAGATCCGCAAACTCAACAACTGGTTGAACTGCATTGGCGCACCTGATGTCCTTTTTTTAAACAATTTAAGCAGAGGCCAATCTTCTTAGCTTCTTTCAGACGAAGGGCCGGTGACAAGCTACCAAATCTTGAGCAATTATTAATACCATGGCTGGCGTTATCACAAAAAACGCAGCCCGAAAAGTTTGTATTAGTTGCAACAAATGATGATCTACTGGTGTTAGGTTTTTTATTCTTGCCCACCTGAGCGCTCGGCGCATAACCTGCCATGGCGAAATCCATTGTTTCCAAAGTTCTGCAACGCTGTTCCAGAAAAGAAGCAATTGATTTCCACTATGGAATCAGATTCACAAAGGATGGTTCCTCCAACCTTTCCTCCCACTTAGCTTGAGATGCTGGGTCCAGTTTTTGTAGAAGCACCTGCACAATGATGCATCCGGCGATCTGCTCTGAGTTGCCCAATCCTTTCAGGGCACGGATGTGTGCGTTGAACTTGTCCGATAGCTCCCGAAGCATAGCCACTAACCCATTCTCCACTGCCTTTAGCCCCAAGATTTCTATGATGTGTGCCTGAAAAACTAAACGTCTGTTATCAAATCTATTTTGCAGCAGTTCTAAAGCAATAGAATAATTAGCGTTCGAAATCTCCAAAGAGCGAATCGTATCCAGGGCTGAATCCTTGAGACAGGAACGTAGATGCTGCAACTTTTCCACATTAGTGAGATCCGGATGATTATCTATGATCGTAGTAAACATAGAATAGAAATCGGCCCAATTAGTGTACCCTCCACTAAATGTAGGCAATTTAAGAGGCGGCAAGGCAGGAACTGGTTTCGGTCTGGTTGATATGGGTGCAGCAACACCTTCACGAAAGGTAGAACACGGCGGCATTTGCGAGGACCGCTTTGCAATTTCAGACCGAACCGACGTTTCCAGAGCTACGACCAACTCATCGAAATCAAAGTCAAAGTCAAGCTCTTCGAGGCTATTGTGGGTTTGATCAAATGTCACTTGCAGTTTTTCGATCTGCTTTAAACGCACGGTTAACATAATCTCGTCACAACCCTCACGAGAATCTGTGTTTAACGATTTTTGTAATTTTTGCAATTGTCCGTACACAGAAGCTGCCTTTTTCAACAACATTTTCCGTTCTGTCCGGCATAGCAACAGCAAATCAAAGCAAGGAACGCAAGAAATAACGGCACTGAACTAACGGCACTGAAGCAACGGCACTCGCTTTGTATGTTTATGTACGTGTGTATGTATGTATATGCGTGTGTGTGTTGGCACTGACAGTGGCTCTAACTGCACTTAAGTTATTGCACTTATGTTTTACGCCCAAATATAAACGCACAAGTCACTTGTTTGTAAGTTGATCAATTTATTGATATTGTTTTAAACAATTGATCGCACACACAGAATTGTTTTCTGGCCGCCACTGTACACACACATACACAGACCGGCGAACGAAACGAAACGGCAAAGCAACGGTGTCGGCAATGAATGCATGTAATTTTTGCACAAACGAAATGTTCACGATTTGTTAATATTTAATTGTTTTATGAACAAATCACGTCGGGGTCACCAATGTTTGACTAACAAGCTTTTTTGTTAGTATATAGTCCAACGAAATAAGAAAATTTAAATCAATTTTTTGGGGGTGTTTATCGCGAAACGAAAACGATATTTGGGACCAAGCGTCCGCTGCGAATTACATATGCGAAAGAAGTGAATGCGTGTGGTCAGGCAAGCCAATGCAAAATGCCAAAATGCAAGTTGAGAGAGTAGAAGAGAGCGATAGAGCGAGTTACAGTTAGATTGCGGCTTAGGCAAATACAAAAGATCGAGAAGGCGAGCAGCGCAGTCGCGGCCGCATACGAATTGACAATATGTTTGCTTGTTTGTGTTTAAAGGCAACCGTAGGCAATATGCAAGTAAAAAACAATGAATTTTATCTACGTTAATTTGCGCCACGGTATTAATTAAAAGTGATTATGTAGGTTGTTTAGGCTGCGTGACCCGACAGAGAGCATTAACAGTTAGTTTAGGCTAAAGCTTGCCCATTATTCAGAGTTTGTGAACGTTTTGAAGCGAAGTTCTATTAAAGGCACTGTGTTTCTAGTCCTCAAGTAAGAAGAAGGTGCAAAATTTTCTTAATTTGATAGTTTGATTATGTATACGTGTTTAATTTAAACAGATACAAATTATATCCTATTGAAAATTTCCCTCAATATTGATATGGGAAAGGGAAAAACATTATCATCTGAAGAAACAGCCTAAATCCTTTCTTACAAGGATACTGGCATGTTTAATAGGCAAATTGCCATTAAATTAAAAAGATCTCCATCTGCAGTGCATAATGTAATCAATTTAAAGAAGAAATATAATACAAATCGATCAAATAATAATAATCAAAAGATTTCTTCTCGTGTAAAATCCGCTATAATTCGGGCTGGCTTACAAAAAAATGCAACTGCATCGCAAATAAGAGCTGACTTACAATTACCCGTTACTAAGCGTCGTGTACAACAAATTTTATCTGGAAGTAATCGGCTAATTTGGAAGAAAATGAAGTGTAAACCAGCTTTAAAGGAATCGCATAAAGTTGCAAGATTGGAGTTTGCCGAAAAACCCATGTCATGGACCGATCAATGGAAAAAGGTAATATTTTCAGACGAGAAACAATTCAACCTTGACGGTCCAGATGGTTTTAATTATTACTGGCACAATTTGAAGAAGCCCGAATCCTTTTCTACTAAGCGGAACTTTGGAGGAGGTTCGTTAACGATATGGGCTGGTTTTAGTTACTTTGGAAGGACCCCCATATGTAAAGTGAATGGGCGTATGAAAAGTATATAACCATGTTGGATGAAGTATTAATATACTTTTTGGATCAGCAACCTACTTCAGACACCATTTTTCAGCAGGACAACGCTGCCATACATGTATCACGACTCAGCGTTAATTGGTTTCAGGAGAAGCAGATCGATGCTATGAAGTGGCCAGCACGTTCCCCAGATCTAAATCCTATTTATATATTTATGCTGCAGTAGCAGGTGAAAGCGCGCGACAACCGCGATCTGCCCCATTCCTTTGGCAGATCGATAAATAATGTTGAGAAGTTAATATGTCAAGATGGTACCATCTATCTTTTAAACGGCGGGAGATATGAGGTTTTTTTCCACATTGCGGTGACGGGAAAGGGTGTCCAAAATTTAAAATAAACTTGATCTGCCAGCAGATATAAGAAATTTTTGTCCCATACACGTCAATCTTCTATCTCTTACCATCTTTGAGATCTGTGCGTTTATACGGACAGACAGATGGGCATGGCGATATCGACTCGGCTGTTGATGTTGATCAAGAATATATAAACTTTATGGGGTCGGAGTTGCTTCCTTCTGGCTATTACATGCTATTACACAAACTTAATATACTCTGTGTAAGCCTGCTACAGAGTATAAAAAAATTACCAGCATGATAAATAAATAACAAACAAATAAATATAAGCTAGTACTATATAGATGTCCGATTTTGACCAAACTTAGTGGAATTATGGGAAAGCATAGCAAACTAAGAAATAAAAGATTGGGAGGCGTTTTCTGTGAAAACAAAAAAGTTTTTGTCACTAAAACTAGTTTCTCGACCGATAATTTCTATGGCGGCTATAACCTTTAGTCATCCGATTTTGACAAAACTTTAAAGAATTGTGTGAAAGCTTATACCATAAATATATGTCAATTTTAAAGAGGATTACATTGAAAACAAACAAGTTTTTCTTATTTATAATATTTTTCTAACCTTTCTTTTCTATGGCAGCTATACTTTATAGATGTCCGCAGAATTATGAAAAAAATTAGAATACTAGTATTTACAGAGTTTGGAGACGTTTGCATTAAAAACAAAAATGTTTTTCTCACTAAACCAGTTTTCCGACCGATCGTTCCTATGGCAGCTATATGTTATCCGATCGTTCGTGCAACTTTGTGCAAAGTTTGGTCACAATAGATTTAAAACTGAAGGAGGAGATAGCATAGAATCAGACGGACGGACAGACGGTCATGGGTATATCGACTCAGATCTTCATGCTGATCATGCTGAAATGTTTCCCTTATCCAAGGGTATAAAAAGAAAACAGAAAATCAAAGGAACGAGTTAAGTTGAATTTTAATTATTTTAAGTGAGAATTTATCTTAAAAACTATAACTTATATACTATTTTAGATTATTTTGAGTTATTTCAAGTGGCTTGTAGGTGACTAGCTAGGCTCTTCTTTAATTTGGATGCGCTTGTAACTGCTTTTAAATTATCCAAAGACGAACGGTATAAATAAAGTACTGTGTGAGCTGGCGTGTTTGGTTCTTATACATAAAGAGTTATGTGTCCTTACTGATGCAATGAAGCTTAGCATTGAATATAAGTAAGAGGGATTTTTAGTACATATAGTTTTATGAAGCATTATGAGGGCCCTAAGAGTTATATAAGATTTTAAACTGAGATTAAGAAGTTTGCTTGCATGGTCCGTTATTAATTTCGTGGTTTTATATTATAGACATACCTAGCAATACTATTAAATAAGACGTTGATTTTATTAAAGCTATTAGCATCACACTTCTCAAAGATTTCTATTCCATAGAATAGTGAGGGCAATATGTACCATGTAGCAACTAAAAGTCTAATATGTTGGAGAAGGCACTTGTTATATAGCATTGTTGTAACTTACAACTTGTAAGAATTTTGATTTTAAGGGATTCAGTCCAAGACCATTCTCTTCTGCCCATTTTTTTTATTGCTAGAAGCTCATTGTGGCACTCAATTAAACATTCACTTATTCTATTTAACGAACAGCTAACCTACGTTTGGACATCATCATCATAGATATGGACCACAGTTTGACAATACACTAGGAAGAGCTTTTACATACAAAGTAAATAACAGTGGTCCAAGGACACCGCGCTCAGTCACAAGAAAGGTTGAAAAATCAGATTCATTTATTTTTAGCATTTTTATTTTCGAGAAAAGCTTAAACATATTACATGTTTATTATATCTAATTAGGGTTTAGTCTTGGGGGACAAATCCAAGACTAACTAAGCTAAAGGATTAAAAAATATTGTCCAGTGCTAGGCGCTTATCAGGACGTTAGGCAATGAATGATGAAGTTAGTTAGAGTTAAATCTGACGATAAAAAAGATTATTATATATGTTTAAAAGGATAGAATAATACATGTCAAATGTAATCTTTCGCTACAGGAAAACGCACAGCACGGGTAAAAACCTGCATTACAATAAATTTTTGTGGTTTTTAAACGACCTACAAACCTATAAAACAGAAAGAGAAAGGAAAAGCTCTTTTTCAAGAGAGAGAACGGGTGGTATATACAAAGGAAGGAAGAGACGGGTAAGATGAGCCAACACATATGGGGGTCAAGGGTCAATCGATTTCTCTGATTGAAGATGAGATTGCCCACGAATTGTGAATAATTCCAAATTCTTTAAGGTTATCTATATTGTAACGACCCACGCACGCACAATAAATACCCCGATAGTTGTGGTTAGCTCTCAGACTTTATTCCGGTCGTCTTGCTTGGACGCTACGATATAACTGAATCTTATTTACACAACAGTCGACAAGGCTGTCGACTGCTCTGACAACCAAGGCCCCGGCTCCTACATTCCTCCCTTATTGGCCGAGACCCTTGACCTTGCCGTGCGCCGTTTTTCCTCATCCGATTGCTAACCTTCTGGGGCCTGTCGATAGCTCAACATTCGTTGCGGGGGTTGGGGAAACCCAGAGAAAACCCAACCAAGCTATTTCCCTTTCCCTTATTTCGGGTCACTGGTCCTGCTGGAGCTCTGGCCGGTATCTTCTTTAAGTGGCTCACGTTCCGCGTCACTGTGCGCTGCCCATCGGACAACTTCACTATGTTGCCTTCTCTCTCTGTGACCTCATATTCCGTTGCGTCGAAACTCGGAGTAAGTTTGTGTGGGAACACTACGTTTTTAATCATCACCCGGTCTCCCGCTCCTATGGGTCTTTCCTTTGCCTCTTCTTTTGTCAGCGATCAGCTTCCCTCTTTGTTTATGGGACAGATCCTGATCCCTTTCTGCCGAGTCTGGGAACTCTCCACCACGTCCTGAGTTCCGGGAATCTTAACACGGATCACCCGGTTGAACATTAGTTCTGTTGGCGGGCTACCGGTAGTGCTGTGTGGTGTCACGTTGCACACCAAAACAAATTCCTGAAGTGCTTCCTTATAAATTTCTCTTTTTAGCGGGTTCGATCTTCAACCGCTTGACCAGAGTCCGGTTCATTCGTTCCACTTCCCCGTTCTTGTGGCCAATATAGAGGTGTCTTCTGGATTAACTTCTCCCAGTCTGACTCGCTTACTAGGTTGAATTTAGATCCTGAATCGATCAAGAACTGAACGCGGTTTCCTCCAACCTTGCATTCTATTAATTCCCCTGCTTCCTCATTGCTATCTACTTGAAAACAATCATGTTCTGTATACTGGTCGTCACTTCCGTGTTACTCTGCCCCTAACCGTCGCACCATTGTTCTGCGTCTCTTGTCATCCCGCATAGGAGACCTTTGAAATGGCCGTCTCAAAGGTCTTTTACACTCGCAGCTGAAATGACCCATCTGCGAGCACCTGTAACACTTACTCTCTCGAACGGGGCATCGTGGGCTCTTTTCGGTGTGCATGGTGCCACCACATCGCTGGCATCCTCTCCCGTCTTCCTCATACTCAGCCTGCCCTGACCTTATCCTGTTTACCGAGTCCATTTTGGGAACAGGGAGCATTGACGCTGATTGTTCAGTCACTTGCTCCTCCACTCGGCATGCCTTCACTAAAAGTATTCGTAAAGCGTTTCCACCAACGCCTTGTAAACATCATTTCCCAGTTCTGCATCGTACTCCTGCAGAGCTCATGGTAAGGAATATGCCACAGCTTGCAGCTATGGACCTTCCAAATGCAGCAACAGGTTCTCTTTCCTGACTACCGATGTAATCTCTTCGGCCTCGGCTTAAATCTTGAATGCCTGCAGCCATTTCTCCCACTTCCCACGCAGCATTGATTTTTCCAACGCCTCGCACTGAAAGGGCTTGATCACACCTTCCATGATTTTTACCTGTAAATATAAATTATTAGCATTTGTGTTGTAAGTTTTCGTCCGACCGCAGTGTTATTGCAATGGCCATCGGGACGATTTAACCCACACTCTACCGGACCCATACGGAAACGGTTTTAAAACAAGTGAGTCACCTCACAATCTCGAAGTGAAACGGAGGATTTTGCTTCTGTCCGGCCGCAATGTTATTGCAATGGCCATCGGGACGTTTTTCTTCGGCAAATAGTGAACTACTTTTCACTCGCATGCCCCTGTCCGACCGCAATGTTATTGCAATGGCCATATGGACGTGATTCTCCGGCAAATAGTGAACTTCTTTCCACTCGCATGCCACTCATCCTCATTCCTCTCGGCAAATAATGATCTACTTATCACTCGCATGCCACTCTCACTCATACTGGCTTGGCCAAGGACGCTCCTTCGACGAGGGAGCAAACCTCGGTTTTTCTCCTCAGGTTGGACGCAACCTTCCCGTCAACTACTGGGAATCGAGCCCCCGGTCTCCGCAGCTTCTGCTCCACGAGTACTCGCAGCTCTCGCCAAACACACCGTTTCTCCAACCACTCGCGAAACCCGACGACCAACTGGTAGCCAAAATTATTACAACTTTTTTTTATTTAATTTTTTTTTTTAAATCCTCGTCACCAGTGTAACGACCCACGCACGCACAATAAATACCCCGATAGTTGTGGTTAGCTCTCAGACTTTATTCCAGTCGTCTTGCTTGGACGCTACGATATAACTGAATCTTATTTTCACAACAGTCGACAAGGCTGTCGACTGCTCTGACAACCAAGGCCCCGGCTCCTACATATATGATTGATCGTAAGATGGTAGACAGAGTACTGGTCCGGCAGCCTTCTCTGAGCCACAGCATCTGCGATTAGCCGGTTTGGGCTATCGCTATTGTTACCTATGAACTTTTCTATTATTTGATATACTAGTGTATCTACACGTTTGGTGTTCTTGTTCGCATACAGATCCCTATTTGAGATAAAGTAGAGCGTGAGAGGGTCTCTAGCTCCTTTGCCAAGGGCTCTACGGATGATACGCCTTTCAAGGAGGCGTAGATCTTCCATCTGCCTGGAATTTATATTAAACCATGCCATGAGCTAGTATTGGTTGTACCAGTTTCTTGTACACAAGGGAGCATGTTCTTATTAACTCAGGCCTTGGGACGTTTGGGTTCGCCGCCAGGGGCCTGAATATGTGCCTAATGTGACTAAGCTGAATCTTATATGCCTTCCTCACTGAAGCACATTTTCAAAACAGTAATCGTCATCACTGAAATTGCAGTTTGCTGTCCTCATTGTGCTACTTCTGCATTTGCATTTTCAGAACATCTGTTGTTGGACTAGTGAGCCTTTTCACTAGCCTTTGGCTAAAATAGCCAGCAAAGATTTGACCACGAAATTTGGCCACCAAATGATTAGACGAGACAAAGGGTTTAACAATGTTTACTCAAGTTTGTATTGTTCGATTTAGCGACAGTTTGATTTGGTTAAAGCTGCAAACGAATTATTGGACAACGCGCCGGGCAGATCAGACGTGATCCCTGCCGGTTACAATGAGTTACGATTTTCGACTGTGTGCAGCGGCCAAAGTTGCCGGCACAGCTTGCATGCAGACGGCAAGCAGCAAAACAAAGGCGAAAGAGGAGCAAGTAAAGCGACAAATGAGAGCGAGGGCTGCAATTGTCTTTACGTTAATGGCTATTTAAAATTTGACTATTATTTGGAGATATTTGGGGAAGGCGCTTAGCCGAACATCTGTTTTTTGTTTACAATTAACAAACTGACTGGCAGTCAAAAATATAAATGAAAATGGATAATCAAATGGATATTATTTCGATGATTGACACAGAATATTTAATGTTGACGAGTCTGGAGTGCTTCCATGTCCATATATTCCAGCGTGCTCATGGAAAACAGGCACCGGAGTTCATCCCGCAGTGTCTGGACATATGTACGTTGGTTTTGTAAAACGTTATGGAACCTTTTGGGAAAAGGATGTAGCCCAAAACTCAAGCGAGTTCTTCAAGGAGAGCTTTCTGTGTGAGAGAGGCACATTTAACATTTTGGTGGTTTGGTTGCCTAGGCTGGCCAGGAAAGACAATGTCAATGCGTTGTATACGTTTGGCTCATCCGCAGAATACCGAACTGTTAGGTATTTCAAAAACAATGGTCGGATCATTTTAAGCGACGTCTTCCGAAAAGTCATGATTCAGTTGGCAGATAAGTTTTTGACAATAAACTACATCACACGGGAGAAGGTTGTTAATTGTGAGCAGGGAATGCAAAAGTGAGGATTTCATTTGTCGCGGACCTTTAAAAATGCAGCCTTTAAACTTATTTGTATTTGGTGACATGACATAAAGCCCACGGACATAAAGCCCATATCAAAATAGATCGTAGTTCACTACGAAATATCAGCTCACGATTTAAAATGGGTCCGAATAAAAAGCGGACATAAGGCCCATATTTTTTCGGACTTATCGCCCACTTGAGAATTTGAATTCAGTGTCAGCTCTGCATAAAAGTGAACAAATATATAATAAAAAAATACAAAATAATTTGGAGTATGGCAGTCGAAATCTCTAATTTTGAATTTCTCCAAGGTGCCAGGCGAAACAGCGCCTTAATTTATGTAAAGGAGAAAGAGCAACTGTATAAATTCAAAACCGCATATACCAAGCAAGGACTTGCAGTTCGCAGATATGTATGCTATGAAGATGGTTGCAATGTGTCTGTGACGTATAGTGCCGATAATGGGGGTATCTGCACCAAGAATACAATTTCTGAACATGAGCATCGTTCACAGGAATCAAGGATTGCAGAACTTAAGCTTAAGAATAATATAAAAGATGCGCTAGCAGTGCCGACTCTGCAAAATCACAGAGTTCGCCTTGCTTTTAATGAAAAGTGTATGAAAAATGGTGAAGATGCCCAATTGGTCTCATTTCCAAGCATGGAGAGGCACTTGCGTAGGCTAAAAGCGGGAGCAATGCCGAAAGCGCCAAAGGTTCCCGAAGATTTCATTTCAATTTTTAATGCAGCAGATATTCTCGCAGAGTTTGGAATGTGCCAAAGCCATAATGATAAAAGTTTTTACCAAACTACGAATATCGAGGAAAAGTATTCGTATAGAAAAGACACTTACAATTTTTATATAATGTACATAAACAAAGTAAAATATTAATAAACAATTAAATTGAAATATATTGGCATACGTTTATGTATTTGTAATTTTTTTATATATGTTGTGAGTCTCACAGTTAATTAAAAATCAGTCTGTTCAGAGTAATTTTAGTTGCGGTTTCTCAGAAAAATAGATTTTCGGCCTAAGATCAGTGAGTTTTGGTTTTATTTATACGGGGAGTATT
The DNA here is from genome assembly GCA_035044985.1 of Lordiphosa fenestrarum. Classification (NCBI taxonomy): domain Eukaryota; kingdom Metazoa; phylum Arthropoda; class Insecta; order Diptera; family Drosophilidae; genus Lordiphosa; species Lordiphosa fenestrarum. Next base: position 90,997 of record JAWNNO010004794.1, on the reverse strand, counting down.
CTTTAATTATATTCTCCATGGTGGTTTTACGCGGTTTGATATAAAACAAGATGTAGATTGCACAAGATCAATTGGAAAGTTAATTTAAGCCGCAGCCTTTTTTTTATAAATGTCTTCGTTTTTCTTGTCAAAAATTTTAATTCAAGTACGGACTTTACGCCCATGGGCATTATGTCCACTTTTTATTCGGACTTATGGCCCATTTTAAATCTGAGTGATATTTCGTAGTGAACTACGATCTATTTTGATATGGGCTTTATGTCCGTGGGCTTTATGCCATGTCACCTTTGTATTTAGCTTCAGACGCCATTTTACAAAATAATTGCATCGGATATCTAGTTAATTATTTAGATCCATTTCTGAACTGCTGAGACTCAATTTTAGATGATACGTGTAGTATTAAGGTTGAACATATTCATCTAAGGCACAGGCGATGGTAGCGCGCTGCTGAATTCGCCAAAGATAAAATTGCTTGCCACAGCCAAGGAATGGCCTATGGAGGTGCGTTCCCTAAACCCGAATTGATAGGGCTTAAGGAATTTGTGACTTCTTAGGTGCTGTTTTAATTGCTCTAGAATTATTTTCTTGCAAGCTGTGTGAACTTGAATTTGGCTTGGAAATAGGGATAACCCGGCTTTCCAACTAATTGAAAAGTAGCCAGAGGTATACCAATGATTGAATACATTTGCTAGGTGCCTGAGGACTGGCAAGTTGCATCTCTTAAGGAGGAAATTGCTAGCACCATCAGGCCCTAGTGTTTTCTTACTATTCTTAAGCCTGACCCACTCTAGGAGATGCTCGGCTTTTGTGAAGCCAAGGTCCTCAGCCCCCTGCCATTCGCCATCGGCATTTTGACTAGAGTCGAAGTTAACTATGTATTGAGCAGAGGCCAGGGGCGTGCGATACAAGTAAACTACTTCTCTATTTACACGGTCGGCATGTAAACTCACTTCAGAATTGACCGAAGACATGTCGTCATTTTGCTTGTGCACCCTCTCAAACGACCAAGCAAGTGCATTGACTTTTTCTACCTGTGTCGTAAGGAGAGGGGCCACTTCTAAATCGATATCATTATGCTCCAATGGAGATAATTGGATATCGAATTTAAGATGAGAATCGCTCGAGGTTGTTTGACGCAACTTCTTAAAGCTAATTTCGACCCTATGTATTTGAGGTGGCTAATCTCAATTTGGGTGTTAATTTGAATGGTCAATTCGGAAATAAGATTGCTAATGCGTTCCGCCTTCTCACTAGAGGAAAGTGTGAGTTGGCGCCTATATAGCATCCGCCTGAGATTGCGCCTATGCCTGATTTGCTCTAGGCAAAGGCGGCTCAAGCGAACAGTTCTGTTCGGCTTGGGCGGATCTAGTTCTATTTTTGGTATAGGTTCTGGTGTTTCCAGCGCTATGCTAAGGGCTACCTTCAGACTTTCTACAAGGGCATTCATATCGGACGGACTTTGGTTTCCATCTATTGGTACAGATCTAATGTTTCGCAGCAGAGTTGCACTCCACATTAGAGTGTCCATTCTATTGAAACTGTAAATGATTTTGGGGTCTTGAAGCGCAAGGCGAAAACGCCCCAAGCGAATATCAAGTTGTACCCCAAAATGATCAGATGTAAAGTCCTTAAGGGTTTCGCACCCGAATTTTTAACTACAGGAAGTTTCGTTAAGCAAATAAAATAGTCAATGGACGAGTGCCTACGCTGGGCATTTGGGAGGCTTGGCTCTTTAGTGGAAATAAGAGCCAAGTTGGGTTGAGTCGATAGCCAATCGAACAGTGTTGAGCCAGCGAATAAATTAATTAACCATTTTCCTGAAGGATTTCTCTACAACAGACAACTGTGTTCTTTAAAGTTTTATTTGCGACTGATTTCAATTTCTTTTGTCTTAAGCGAATGAACTACATAAGTACCACTTCAGTGTGGATTTTAAGAGAGCAAGATGCATACATATGAAAGTGAATAATGAAATAGTAATAGACATCGATAGCAATGACAGTGGGATTGATAGTGTAAATATTGAAATTAAATATAATGCAAATTCAAAAGATTGGAAATGATAAATAACTAGGGTTCAGCCCGAACATTCTCCGCCCATTAAAAGGATATTGGTCGAGAATTTAAAATTGCCTCGACTTCTATCACGACTGTTTGAAGCTCCTCAAATGTGAGATTCGAATTGGCCATCGTCTTGAGTAGCAGCGCCTTCATGGAGCTCGAGTAGGGATGAATTTAAATTAGCATCCTGTTCCACTGCTGAATTGACTCAGATCCGTCTCTGCTTGCTGACTGAAGAATCGTTTTTTGAAGTCGTCCAGCTGATTGCATGTACCCACAAAATTTGTGGCGTTATCGCAGTAGATACGAATGGGGATGCCTCGACGACCTAAAAAACGTTTTAAGCAAAGTATGAAATTATTAGTAGACAGATCTAATAGTAGTTCCGAATGAACTGCTTTTGTCGCAAAACATACGAATATTGCGATATATGTTTTGTATGGGGGTTTACCGCGGATGCGGTATGTTGTGTAGAATGGTCCACACAGGTCAACTCCTACAACCATAAACGGACGTCCTTCTCGAAATCGATCTGCCGGGAGTGGACCCATCACTTGCTGAAGAAGTCTTGGCTTATAGTGAAAGCAGTGAACGCAGTTGCGAACCAACTTTCTCACCAACTCCCTTGCGTTGATTATCCAGACTTGCAATCGCAGGATTCCGATGAGAACCTTTGGACCTGCGTGTAGGTGCTTTTTGTGCAAGTATTCTACATAAAACTTGGAGAATCGATGATCTTTTGGAAATCTTGCTTCGTACCGGAGAGGTGCTTGTGCCAATCGCCCGCCAACTTGCACGATGATGATGATCCCAGTTGGTGTATGAAGCTCATCCAAAAACGGTGTAAGACCTTGAAGCTCTGGACGAAGAAATTTCTTTGCTTTCAGATTCTTAACTTTTCCATTGTAGACTTCATGTTGAATCTGTGAAATGATTTGATAAAATGTAGTTTGCCATTCACTTGGCAATACCTTTGCTGCCTCCTCCTTGGATAGCTTACGATTGGGTGGAATTCCATTCCGGACCCTTAGGATAAATGAACAAATTCGGACAATTTTCCGATACGATGAACTACTTTCGATAATCTCCTTGAATATGTGATCCTCATGTTTTGTGGTTGTGCATTTAAATGAAATTGGCTTTCGCTGCTCCGGACATGCAGCATCTTGAGTGTGAGTGGTGTTTAGACTCGGTTGAGGCCACTCAGAAGGATCACGGGATAAGAAGTGTGGTCCAGTAAACCATATGGATTGAGATATCTCTTGAACTGTGCACCCAAGTGACACAATATCGTCAGGGTTTTCCTTTCCTGGCACATGATTCCAAATCACTCCTTGCTACAAAGCAATTGAGGGTTGCGGAGTGCATTTTTAGCCATTGTAATACGATGCGCGAATCTGTCCAGAAATAGATTTTGTTGATGTGATCAATAACCTTGGTTCGAATTTTATCCCATGTGTTGCACAATAGAAATGCAGCGCACAACTCCATCTTTGGCAGCGAAATTGCCTTTAGCGGTGCCACTTTTGATTTTGCAAAACCATGTAATTCACAGTCGTGCATTGGAGAAGTGTGGATATATCTCGGAATTTCAATCATGTGCAACTGTTGCAAGTCTGCTTCAATACTCTTCCAAACGGAGATCAAGTGCTCTGATAACACAGTTCGACAAAATCAAACTTTTGGAAAAAACCCGGAATGAGACCCTTAAATTCTGATAGAAGGCACTTCTGTAAGCATCGCCTCATACCCAGTTTCTCAACTGTAACCTAGGATCGCGTTCTATTTGTACTTTTGTACTAGCAACACAAAGCGACAACAATTTTAACTTAGTAGTCAATGGTACAAGATAAAAATCTTAAAAATTCAGCAAACATAGACAGGGTCATTGGGAACGTAATATCAAACAATCGCGTTATACGTACAATTGGTTAAGATACCTCCAGAAGGGGTCAAACCTAAATTCTTGAATATCTTTAAAACCGCACGGTAGATTTTTATTAAAAACTAAATTTATGATGGCACAATAAGCTATTTCGTGGGCCTAAGAGATGTTACTCCTCAGCCAAAAAACCGCGAGATGGAGTATCATTTAAAGATCCACCCACAACCCACGCAATATGGGCCACTAACTAGACTAAAAAATAGACCGAACTGCGTTTTCAGATTTTCTTACGGAGCATTTTTGCGCTGACTACGAGCATTTTTGTACCAGCAATTGACTAACGGCAGCATTGACCATTTAGGGTATTAACTGATCCCAAAAATTATGGAATTAATCTAATGGGTAAATATTTCCATTACCAGCGGGAAAACAGATATCATCATTTAAATACTTTAGTTCGAAGCATCTTAGTGTATCGCGGTTAGTCCATTAAAGCCCTTTTATAGTGAATTTGTTCTATTTTCTTGCTTGCAATGAAGCAGGTTACCTGAAAGATTAATATCATACTTTTTGTGAAGCTGCTAATACCCTTAATGGTCAATGTTGTTCTAAGGCAGTTGCTTGTGCAAAAATACCCTTTGCCCGCAAACCAAGGCTATATTGGAGACACCAAAATCGCAGTTTGGTCTATTTTAGGATCTACTTTATGACTAACATGGAGATGTTCGTGGGTGGATCTTTAAATGGTACTCCATCTCGCGGTTTTTTGGCTGAGGAGTAACATCTCTTAGGCCCACGAAATAGCTTATTGTGCCATCATAAATTTAGTTTTTAATAAAAATCTACCGTGCGGTTTTAAAAATATTCAAGAATTTAGGTTTGACCCCTTCTGGAGGTACCTTAACCAATTGTACGTATAACTCGATTGTTTGATATTACGTTCCCAATAAACCTGTCTGTGTTTGCTGAATTTTGTTGATTTTTTTCTTGATCCATTAACTTCTAAGGTAAAATTGTTGTCGCTTTGTGTTGCTACTACAAAAGTACCCATAGAGCGCGATCATAGGGTACAGTTGAGAAACTGGGTATGAGGCGATGCTTACAGAAGTGACTTCTATCAGAATTTAAGGGTCTCATCCCGGGATTTTTTTTAGTGTCGTACTGTGTAATGGCTCGTCCCAGCTTACTCTATTAATGCACAGCTCTTGAAACAGAATTTTGCACTTGGTTACAATTGGGCTCAGTAAACCTAGAAGATCATAGATGCGTGCTGTGACCGACAAAATATATCTCTTGGTTGGCATGTGCGTAGGCAAAATCTTATATCGAAAGCAGAATACATCGGTTTGCGGCTTCCACGACACGCCTAGTGTTTTGGCGATGTCTCGATCATCCACCTTAAAATTTACTTCTTGGGCGCCGTCCATCCACTGACGGTGATTGGAGTTCCATTTGGCCAACTTCAATCCAGCCTTTGAGAGAATTCCAGTTACTTCATCCGCTTTGGCTTGCAGCATTTCGATGTCATCTGCTCCTGTTCACATGTCGTCTACATACATGTTATGCTGTAGGACTGCGGCTCCGATCGGGAATTCTATGTGTAATAAACTCTTGATGGCCAAATATGGAGCGCAAGACATTCCTTACGTAACGGTATTCAGCTGGAATAATTGCAAAGATTTATTAGAATCATCGCGCCACAATATCAATTGAAAGTTTCGATCATCTGGATGTACCACAAACTGCCGGTACATCTTTGATATGTCTGCGGTCAGAGCATATCTGTGCAAACGGAAGGCCAACAGCGTGATGATAAGATCTTGTTGAAGCTTTGGTCCAACCATTAGAATCTCGTTAAGAGAATGTGAAGATGTAGTCCGCGCCGATGCGTCAAAGACTACGCGTAAAGATGTTGTAATGCTTTCTGGCCTCAAAACCCTGTGATGTGGGATCACGTAGTGGGGTTTTGTCCTGTCTACTTCCTTGATTGGACTCATATGGCCTAGCATTTGGTATTCGGACATGAATGCTGTATATATTTTCTTTAGTTTAGGATTTCGATTAAGCCGACGTTCTAACATAAAGACGCTCTGCGTTTAAATATGAATCCCCTAATGTTTCCGGTGCCTCTTTAAAGGGCTGAATTCGACCATCTTCAAGTACTTCGACATTTTGATTAAAGTGATTTTCGCATTCACTGTTGGCATCTGGTTCCTGGCTGAATTCCTCAATTTGCCAGAACCTTTCTATAGCTTCATCCAATGACTGAGCTATTGATAAATTGCAAGTAACAATATGACTGGGCTTTTCAACTGGCAGATTCAACTTTCCACCAACTATCCATCGGAGCGCTGTATTAACTAGACATGGCAGTCCTTCTCCTAGGCATATTTTTCCTCCATTCAGCAGATCAAAGAATTCTTGTGTGCTAATAAGCAAGTCAATCTTTTGGGGCTTATAAAACAGCGGGTCATCTAATTTGATTCCCTCTGGAATGTGCCAAGCTGCGGTAGAGACAAAACGATCAGGATGGTTCAGCGAAATGGATTTAGTAATGGCAAACTGAGACAACCAACTATGTGAAGACGTTCTTGACTTTATTGTGGCTGTCACTGAAAACTGTAGCTCTGTCCGCACATCAGAAATTCCTGAATTTCCTGCCTAGCTCGCTTGAATTTGAGTTGCAGACGCTTTGCAAGCTCTTCCGTCATATAGTTGATCTCTGAACATGAGTCTAACAGTGCCCTAGCTGGTTGGTATAACCCATATTTATCCTTAATGAGTACAAGTGCTGTAGGAATCATTGCACGACGGTTTGTTTGTAGCACTAGTAATGTTGATACCGCTTGTGATGTACCTCCGAGGGTACCTTGTTGAGAAGACATGGTCTGCGATGTCACTTCTATGGTTGCGAATCTATGTAAACATGTGTGATGTGCACCCTTGCACACTTGACAGCGAAATTTGGATTTGCAGGTTTTCCAGGCGTGTCCTGGGCGAAGGCAATTCAGACACAACTTCGTCTGACGAATAAACTTAAACCTTTCTTCATAAGACTGATTTAGAAATGATAAACAGGTTCCTAGACCATGGTCTGTACTTTTACAATGAAAACAATTCGATTGCGCATTCACATATGCCTTTCTTTGGGTAGAACTGGCCTTTTCTGGTCACCTGACGGAAGCCTAGCTTGGCTTTCAAGAAATTGGCAGTGCCTTGACATGGTTTTATAACATTCCTCCCAAGTTGGCAGAGTCTCAAAGTCTTGTTTTGAATCGTACGCTAATTTGGTCTTAGCATCTACTTTAGACAATACGAGTTGAATGATGATGCAGTTCATGATGTCAGCCTCTGATCCTAATGACAAAAGGGAACTACGAATTGCTGATGCGGTGTCTAAAATTGATCGAAGAGGCGAAGAACCTGACTTCTGTCACATTGGCTCTAGATTAAACAAGTTCGAAATATGTTCCAAGAAAATCAATACCTTTTTGTCATAACGTGCCTTCAGTTGTTGAAGCGCCTTTGGGTAATTTTCCTCCGTAACATGAAACGGTTCGATCGCGCTAAGTGCTGCTCCAGACAAACAGCTGAGCAGGTAGTTGAACTTGTCAATCACAAGAATGGATTGGTCATCGTGAACCATACTAAGAAATACTAAGAAATGAAGACACAAATCTCATATATTCGCCGTATTTGCCATCGAACGTTGGCACCTTTAATGAAGGAAGACGACTCTGTGATATAGTTGTGTTTAGAACACTTGACTCTTCCCTGATGTCCCTTGTGTGCTTCAAGCGTCTGAGCAATGGTGCCTTTGCCTCGATGTAAACCTCTTCTAAATCTGCACGCTCCTCGTCTTCTGGGTTGATATTCTCGATCTGCATCTGGATTTGTGTGTGTGTGCGCCCTAAGTTAGATGTATTTGAGCGCATATGTGAAGAGAATATGCAATATGTATGTATGTGAAGTTTACCGTTTTCGTTGATCGCGTGGTCGACAACTTCTCTGGCAGCTAACCTTGAGTTCACCTTGGCGTGTCCAACGATGATGCGAGTGGCGAGCGAGTGGATGATGTCCAACGGCTAAGGTGTCCAACGTGGCTTGATCCAACGATGACCTGTCAACCGATGCTGTGTGTGTTACGTCTCGTCACTTAGATGTAGCCTTGCCAAAGATATGCGGCTGGTGACGATGCTCTCAGCAGTCCCACGCCGGCTTGACTGTTTCTAATGCTTCTTTCTAGAAGCCGTTGAGGGGGATGATCCGATGATCAAGTGGCTCCGAACTCCAATCGAGTCTGCGGCAGCACCAAATTGGGTAATTGATGACTAGCACCCTGCGCTAGTATTTTTAACGCCCGTTGGCATTAATGTCTCCAGAAAAGTTTTTTAGCAAGTGGACAGCATGTCCTTTCGAGACAGTGTCGTCCTGTCACGGTCGCCAAAATGTTGAGCCAGTGAATAAATTAATTAACCTTTTTTCCTGAAGGATTTCTCGACAACAGACAACTGTGTTCTTTAAAGTTTTATTTGCGACTGATTTCAAATTCATAAGTACCACTTCAGTGTGGATTTTAAGAGAGCAAGATGCATACATATGAAAGTGAATAATGAAATAGTAATAGACATCGATAGCAATGACAGTGGGATTGATAGTGTAAATATTGAAATTAAATATAACGCAAATTCAAAATATTGGAAATGATAAATAACTAGGGTTCAGCCCGAACAAACAGCATCTGCCCGTTTGCATTGACATGCTCGGGACTATGAATGGGGACGTGCCAGCTGGGATGCTTGGCATTTAAGTCACAGCCTATAATAACTGGGATATTTCTCACTAAAGCTAGGTACGGAGACGCTGAACATTTTCTCGGAGCCCACCTAATTACATTGCTCAGAGAATGCGCTGCAGAAAATTCTCAGAGCACATTCTCAGAGCCGGTACGGAGACACCACAAATGCGCTCTGAGAATGAGCATGGCCTGCCAACTCGTTTTTTGGCCAAACTCCTGATAAATTCTCGCAGGGGGTCATAGAAATTATGAAACATGTTTTATAATTGTTAGAGGTACCTACGAGAATAAAAAAATGGATGCAAAAAACACAAAAAACAAAACCAAAGTCATTTGGAGAACTTCTCTCAAGCATATCAAGAACAAATTTGATAATTTCAGTGTACTGCTGAATAAAAAAATATGTTATTGTTATATGTATGTATATTTATTGAGATGCTGGTCTCTGGATGCTAGAAGAATCATGTTGCCAGGGTACAGACCCAGCTTTACTATTGACATAATTGTTAAGCTTATCTCGAACATCTTTAAAATTAGTATGAATGCGGCCACGGTTGGGTCGCAGATTTGTGAGTGGTATTGTGCTGAACTGGAATCGTCCGTAGTATGAGGTTGTCGAATGAACAGCAAGCTGCAAAAATCCTTTTAGCCTTGCTTGGCCTACACAACAACATACGTTGCACTGCCTTCCATTTGAAGCACAATACGCCGATAGCTTTCCAATACAACAACGAGCTCTGCTAAGCCAGTAATTGAAAATGCGTTCGTCCTAAGCCAGTTTTCGGGAACCGTAGGGTTTCAGAATCCGATTATGTAGAGGGAATGCATCATCCCCTACGATGAAGTACGGAGTCGATTCTCCATTTGAAATGATGTCCTCCGGAAACTCCAGACAGCCATTTTATAAATCTTTTCCGCGTCCTTTGTTGCCTCTTTCCTGCAATTTTGGGCTTTCCTAAAATTTGTAGCGTTGCCGTCTCCTGCGTTTATTCAATTTATGCACATCATTATCCTCCATCGCCATGCGAAATGCCGCCATAAAAATAAACATGGCATTCCCCAAAGCCTCCGCATTCATCAAAGAGTCGTTCATTTTAAATTTTCACAAAAAGATTAACTTTGTAAACAAACAACAGCTGATCGGTACATAGTGACCGTTTTATAATCAGTGACATTTTGCTGATTTCCGGTCACACTAAAGTCTCAGAGGCCGCTCTGATAATTATGAATCAATTCTCGCTGCGAGAAAATTCTCAGCGTCTCCGTACCCAGCTTTAAACTAGTTTTCCGACCGATTGTTCCTTTTGCAGCTATGAGATATAGTCATCCGATCCGGTCGGTTCCGACATATTAGTAGTGTGCAGCAAAAAGAAGACTGTGCAAAATTTCAGCTCGATAGCTTTAAAACTGAGAGACTAGTTCGCATAGAAACAGACAGACAGACGGACGGACAAAGCTCAATTGACTTAGCTCGTCACCCTAATCAAAAATATATGTAGATTATGGGGTCGGAAATGAATATTTCTATGCGTTGCAAATTTTTGGCCAAAATTATATTACCCTTTGTTTTGCCGCGTGAACCAAAGTGGCAACCCCGCGTCGTGAAAGCAGCCGCTAACGTAAGCAGCAATCCAACAGCTGTTCGGCGGCGAGCAAGATGACTTGAGAATTTGCATAGGAGCGAATTGGGAGAAGCCACTATATCAAAATAACGGGGACAAAAGGAAGTCTGGATTAGAGTCAGCAGAATCATCTAGACGCGAGCAGTTGTTGCCAAGCCACGTTTAACACGTGTTTTTGAATACCTTCTACCTTCTGTACTACCTTCTGTACCCTTTCAATTCCCACTTCTACTCTTGTAACTTCCGAATGCAAATGTTTAACTAGAGCGAGAATTGTATAAAGTAAATCGAATAAATGAAGTATTATCAAACGTGAAAAACAAATCTAATTGGAACTTGATCGCACACAAGCGACGCGGGCTAACATTTTAAAAAACACTGGTTGCTACATCAATACAGTTGTGGGCCGCAGAAAGTTGGCGGCCACATTGACGCAGCAATACACCGGCTAACAACAACAACGAAAGCGTGGTCGCAGGGAGATCGTTGCCAGTAACCTAGGGACAATGCTTACGACCAGGATGAGTGACGACGAAGTAGCGCCCTTGGCAGGGTCGGCTAATGAAAACTCCAGCTTGCAAGAGAATGTTCAGGCGAGTGGCAGCAATCTGGCTGCACAGAGAACAGAGGCGGGCGTAAGTTCTGTGGAGATGTTTCATGTTAGAGGTACGCCCACTGGCGAGACCACGGTGGATACAATTGCCACAAATAACGTGTCCACAGGCTGTGGAGTCACATGGTCACACTAAGGTGCACCAAGTCAGCAGTTCGCAGCGCAACCGGGCGTTGTGTGGGGCAATCAGTGGATTTCGCCCAAAGCAGGAGGAAAGGAACGGACGCAGGATGTGGTCCTGCCATCGGATCAGCTTGCACGTGTTCTGTGGCATGTGGAGAATACAGAGTCACGTGTTTCCCACATCACAGTTAGGTGGAGTTTACGCAGCGCAGGCGCGGCTGCGCAATACAGTTGAGAGACTATCAGCAGCGCGGGACAGTTGGCAAACAGCATCCACGTGTTTTTCTGGCACCTCGCATTTGGCGCCAGATGTATCGCTTACGGCCTCACAGATAGCGACTCGGCAAGAAATCACCAAAGATCTTCCGTATTTTTCAGGCAACCCTGAAGAATGGCCTATGATTATTGTTAACTACGTGCAGTCAACGGAACGCTGCGGGTTCAGTGATCAAGAAAACCTGATCCGTCTGCAGAAGAGCTTAAAAGGGGCTGCTTTAGAGGCCGTACGTGGGAAATTAATGGTGCCTGCTACAGTGACGCAGGCCATAGAGACGCTGAGGATGCTTTACGGGCGACCAAATGCCATACATCAGACGCTGCAGACGAAGTTACGATTGGAGCCGGCTGTGAAATCGAGCAATTTTGAGAGTTTGGTTCGCTTGGCTCTTGCAGTTCAAAATTACCGAGCCACAGTGAATGCGATCGGGCTCTCCGAATACTTAAGCGATCCAATGCTTTTACGCAGTTTGTTGGATAAACTGCCATGTGATCTTAAACTGGATTGGGCACGTCATAGTGCAACCTTGCACAGGGTGGACATCGCTGTATTTGACGAATGGCTGTTCAAATTGGCGACATGCGCCAGTGTAGTGATGTCAGTACCGGTGGCAGCGGACGCGAATGCGACAAGGGCGTCCAACAGAACCACAAAGGCGAGGCTCATGGTCCACAACGACAATGGCACAACTTTAACTAATGTGTGCCGCAAGTGTACTGGGTCTCATAAACTGGAGGAATGCAAGGAGTTCTCATCCCTGAACAACCAGACCAGGTGGCTGTTCATAAAGGAGAACCGACTCAGTTGGCGATGCTTTGGTAAGCATTTTCTAAAGCATTGCAGATCAAAACGAGAGTGCGGCGTAGATGGCTGCATGAAAGAGCATCATCCTCTTTTACATAGCTCACTGAGGAGCGGATCGAATACCGCTGAAACGAGCCAGAGGGAAGATGCGATTATTCTGCATACTGGGCAGAACGATAAGGCGCTATTCCGGTACGTACCAGTGACGCTGTACGGGCCCGCAAAATCAGTGCAGACATTCGCACTGATAGTCGAGGGGTCGGCGAGCACCTTGCTGGAGATCCGCGTAGCGAAGGAACTTGGAATCGATGGTCCTTCGGAGGAGCTGTGTCTACGATGGACTGGTGATATAACCCGAGTCCAAGAGAGTGGCGCTAAGTATCGCATCCCGCGATAAGGCGGCGCACTGATATGTGGGCGTCGATAATAATTGGTCTGGACAACGCCAAGCTGGGAGTGCCGTTGGCTGTAAGGGAGTCTAATGGCGCCGAGTTTATAGCTACCAAATCAAGGCTAGGCTGGTCTTTGTATGGACGCAGCAGCAACAATGGTCGGCTGGGGCAAAGAGTAAGTCATATTTGTGACTGCAGTAAGGACAGGCGTCTGGACGAGATGGTGAATGCCGTTAGAGTCAGTATGTCCAAGAATATCCTGCGGTCCAAGGAAGAAGAACGGCCACAATCGATTTTGGAGAAGACCACCAAGTACCTTAAGGAGGAGAAGCAGTGGGAAACGGGACTACTCTGGGGTCACGACTGCATAGAGTTTCCGCCATGTAGAGGAATGGCGATGCAGAGGCTGACATGTTTGGAGTCCCGTATGGCTCGCAACAAGGAGTTGCGAGTGTTCGTAAATAATCAAATTTGGCGATACGAACAACTAGGATATGTGCGCAAGCTGGAAGCGCACGAGATCAAAGATGAGAATCGAACATGGTACCTGCCAATATTTGTAATTACCAAAGCAAATAAAGGCAAATCGAGGCTGGTATGGGATGCTGCAGCGAAGGTCAATGGAGAGAACCAGATATATATACCACGCGAGTAATGACATTTGGTGCTTCTTGTTCCCCAGCAACAGCTAATTATGTGAAGAACAAGAATGCGAACCGCTTCGCAGGAGAGTATCCAGTCGCAGTGGGTGCGATCCTCCGGAACACCTTTGTGGATGACTGGCTGCAAAGCGGCGAATCAGAAGAAGAGATGGCTCAGATGGCTGAACAGGTGAGAGCCATACATGCAGATGGCGGTTTCGAGATGCGTGGCTGGGTATCCAACTCAGCAGCAGTCATGCGAGCACTCACTGGAGCATCTGAGCAAAAAGAGAAATGTATCGACACCCAAGAATCGATGCAACAGAGGGTCCTGGGTATGTGGTGGAGGCCCCAGACAGACGAGTTCACGTTCGTCCAGAAGTTCAACGAATCCATATTCGACGAAAAGGCGGTAACGACGAAGCGGCACATATTGCGCATTGTAATGTCACTCTGATGGACTCTTGGGCTTCTACATAATCCAGGCCAAAATGATTCTGCAAGACGTATGGAGATCTTCGGTCGGCTGGGACGAGCCAGTGGGCGAAGACGAACGTCTGCGATGGAGAGCGTGGCTATGAATGCTACGTGAAATTGGGAACTTGCGCACTGTCTTGGTATGGTGAAAGGAGCTGATAATCTAGAATTGCATATATTTACAGATGCAAGCGCCAATGCCTATGCCGCAGTAGCGCTCCTCCGGACCAAGAAGCAAGAAGATTTATGCTGTTCTCTGGTGGCGTCAAAAACAAGGGTGTCGCCACTAAAACCGATATCGATCCCTCGCATGGAGCTGCGATACTGGGCCTACGACTTACTTGACTTGGCGATATCGAGGACTTGACACGGCGAGCGAAATGGTTCAGCCCACCAACCGACCCTATCCAGGTCGGCGACGTCGTCGTAGTGGTGGACGAGACAAATCGTAAGATGCACTGGAGAAAGGGCGTGGTCATGGATTTATGCATGGCGAAAAACGACAAGGCTAGAAGCGCTGTGGTTCGCACTTCAGCTGGGCTATATACCAGGCCAGTTGTAAAGCTAGCCAAACTTGAAGTCAGGATGCCTGAGACAGGCATCGGGAAGCAGATGATTGGGTGCAAACCTCAGGACCAAGCATGAAGTTTGCAAAGGGGGTAATGTTGCCGCGTGAATCCCGCGGCGTAAAAGCAGCCGCTAACGTAAGCAGCAAACCAACAGCTGTTCGGCGGCGAGCAAGATGACTTGAGAATTGGCATAGGAGCGAATTGGGAGAAGCCGTTATGTCAAATTAAGGGGGACATGGCGAGACTATAAACTGGCGACAAAAGGAAGTCTTGAGGAGAGTCAGCAGAATCATCTAGACGCGAGCAGTTGTTGCCAAGCCACGTTTAACACATGATTTTTAATACCTTCTACCTTCTGCACCCTTTCAATTCCCACTTCTACTCTTGTAACTTCCGACTCGCAAAGAGCGAGAATTGTATGAAGTAAATCGAATAAATGAAGTATTAACAAACGTGAAAAAGAAATCTAATTGGAACTTGATCGCATACAAGCGACGCGGGCCAACACTTTGCAAGGGTATAAAAAGTCATACTAAGAGATGCTTCAAGAACCATACAGGCCACTGTTGACATTTTGAGCAAGCTTAAGCTGGAAAACACATTTGCAGGATCTACAAAAGGCAGCAGTCGGCTAAGCCTTGTACATGAGATTTTAAAGTTTAAGGCAGACATAAAAAAAATACTAAATTGTCTATATGTACTTAGAAATACACGAATTACTTCATCAGACAGTAACTAAATTCAAGGATCCAACATCTGTTCAACGGAGAATAAAGTGGGCTTATAATAAAATTTAAATTTCAATCGCTTAAAACAAAATAATAAAACCAGTAAAGGACAAAGTGGAAATATTCACAAAAACATTGAAAATGCCAGATCTGCAACCCGTTTTTCTCAGCCCTCGAGTTATAGGCTATTTCCACTAAAGCAGATATGTACATGTTTTCACATATTATCACATATCAAAAAATATGTAACATATTTTTCATAGGAAAAAAATTTACATATAAAAAAAATGTGTCCATTCGCCCCGAGTGATTTCAATGCTGTTAAACAAAATACTAGATTTCATGTTAATGAAGTCACAACAAAGCAACCCAAATGTAAGGTGTCACAAAAAATGAACTCTGTTTGAAAATTTGTGTGAATTGAAGTCTGGTGGTGGTGTCTCATCATGACCAGAACTGCTGACCAGAACTTTATTTTTTTTATTGGTTTTATCGCACGTTTTACTTCTCTTCGATGAGCTAAGCTGCAAGGGATAAATTGTTCGATCCCCCCAATTAAAGAGAAGTACCTTCGATAAGAGTGGTTTATTGTTCAACTGTTCGATCTCGGTGTCCCAACAAGACTAACTGACTGCTCCCCAGCCCATGTCCCATGAGCCATTCTGCCTCAGCTGCAATTCTAACGCATCAGCAACAATGTGCCGGCCAACACATTAAGACCCAACGCGGTAGCAACAATGTGCTGATAAACATAAACAGCCACCGGATATGTGGAAACTGGAGCGGCGCTTAGCCAGCGCAACGACGGCGAGAGTAGCTGACTCGGCACAAGTGGGCGCGTGAGAGTGGCGATGGTGGGTCGTCTTGGTCAAGGCAACAGCGGGTCGTTAACTCCTCTCTTTCACAATATCTGCGTCCCGCAGATCAATGAGCCTTGGGTGGCTCGAGAACGGCTTGTACTTCTAGGTCGGAGGCCAAGTCAATAACCCTCGGGATGATCCCCCTGGTAGAAGTTAGCTTCCTCCATAGGAAGTATAGCACGGAGAAGACGATTAGTGCCAGCATTACTTCCGAGAGGAGGGAAAGGAGTAGTTTCCCGGTCATGCTCGACATCTTCCGTAGGTTTTGCAGGCTCACCTCGTGCCCGTATTCCAGGGATAATTGGTATTTCGTGGCCGTCACGTGCGACAAGACGGCCGGCATTGTCATTAGATGTCTCGTTGCTGGTGTAAGTCTGGTTTCCCACTATGACTGTCTCATTGTCGAACTGCACGACATAAGACCCAGTCAAGTTGTACTCCTTGGAAGTGGCCGTCACTGTTCCATTGAAGTTCGTAAGCAGCATCGTCCCGTCTTCGATGAGTCTAACCACTTCCTGATCGATTCGCAGGTAAGTGCAGGCGGCGTGTCCCCCTTTCAACAGTCGGGGAATGCAGCTTCCTTCCTTTATTTTGACAAGTCCTTCTCCCGGCATACAGTGGTATTGCCTAAGAAGGAGCATGCGCCTACGTCGGCGTAAGATTCGCTCGCATCCATTGTTAATTTATTGTGCTCCAAAACTACTTGCTTCCCGTCGATGATGGTCGGGTAGAGGAACATCAGCCTGTACTGCTTTTCCGTGACCGTGGGCAGTACCATGATGTAGAGCAGTAACGTTCCATTAGTCAGAATGAACGGTCTGGAGAATTCCACCGCCTCGGTGGCATTCTGGTACGGGCTGTCAACCTCGGTCAATACGGTCTCAAGCTCCCCGTGGTCTAGAAGATTGGAATTAATTCCTCCGGTTTTAGCTAATTCGCAGGTTCTTGTGACTTCCGCGACTTGGCTAGCCCAAAAGACTTAAAAGCCATTGACTCTTGCAATTGATTGTTGGATCGATTCATGTGTGGCATCGAAGAGCCTTGAATTGATCCTTATCCAATCCACCTCGTCTGGTGATCCGGCCACCCATTTCTAGGCAGATCCTAGCCAGTCTTTGGAACGTGGCTGCCGTAGCGGTGCGCTGGTCATCCTGCTGATGCCTTCCGCGGCATCCTTTTCTAGATCAACGAGGTGCGCCAGTTTAAACACCCTGTTGATCCTCCAAATATTTCCTCGTTGCGACTATTACAGTCGTGTCATATTTGAAGATGTGGACGGCAGTCGTTATGTAGAGCGTGACCATGCTTACGAAGTCGGGGGAGAAATGAAAAATGTTATAATCTTGGCTTGGTGTGTCTTTTGTGAGATCGAGTTTGAGTTGGTATGGGTTTATGAACATTTTATGTGCTTAACCTATAAGTGGTGTCTTAATATTAAGTGTTTTAGTGTGTACAATTAGTATTTTTCGTGTTTGCCTGTATTATGTGTGTGTGTTTTAGTGTGAGTGTTTTAATGTAAGTGTTTTGCGTTCTTTTTGTCTTTCTTAAAAAAATTAGCTTTATTTCTTAAGGATATTTTTTTCCTCCTTTTTTTGTTTTGTTTTTTGCTTTTATTTTAGACTGATCGTCTTTACTTAGGCGTTACCCTAGACAAGTGAAACGTTCGTCTTTATATTTCCCACAACCTTTCGTAAATATTACGCTTGACAAATTTAGTTCCTTACATCCGATTTGTGAAATACATTACCTGACCTAGTCCTACGGGTGACCTCCCCATCCTTCTGCACCACCTCTGCCCTAAATCGTGACTTTTCCTTACTTTTGATCTCTTTGTTGGCCACAAATACCGTATCCTCCTGGTTATAAGTGGCAGGCTGGGATCTGGATTTATTGTGACCAGCATTGGCCACGATTTGCTTGTTTTCGATCAAGCCCTTCACGTTTTCCAAGTTTTGCCGTTTAAAATCCGACAACCCTGGGTAATTTATTCTGGACGTGCGATCGAAGAAAATGTCAACTGGTTACTTAGTTACTTTACTGAGTGAACAGAATTATTGTATCTGTCCACCGCTATGGGAACCAGATCTGTAGCCTTGAAAGTTGGGTACTCATCCTTC
This sequence comes from Lordiphosa fenestrarum, assembly GCA_035044985.1. Taxonomy (NCBI): domain Eukaryota; kingdom Metazoa; phylum Arthropoda; class Insecta; order Diptera; family Drosophilidae; genus Lordiphosa; species Lordiphosa fenestrarum. The sequence goes on along the minus strand of JAWNNO010004794.1, from coordinate 73,030 downwards.
AGGCAACGGTAGATTTCCAAAAACGTAGAATGGAATCTTTCAATCTGACCGTTGACCTCACTTTTTTGAGAGCTATAGTACAGTTCTATCTGCAGTTCTTGCAGATAATTCAGAACTGTTGGACAAAGAAGACCCCTCTCATTATCGGACACCATAAAATAATGAAGCACCTCAACTAATTTTCCAGCAAGTGTATAGCCTACTTAGATTCCAAAGGGAAAAGTTTAGCGAATTTCGTAAACTTGTCAATGCAACTCAAGTAAATCCTCTTTTCCAATATAAAAACATCAATATGGAGAATTTCGCAAGGGTAGTTCGGAATCGGGGTCGGATGCAAAACCGGTTTATTCGGGTGCCGCTCGTATTTGAAAAGCTTGCAGCATTCACAAGACGACAGCTGAACCCGTATCGTACTAGCCATTCTGGGAAAGTAATACTTCTCCAATATCTGGAGTCGTACTTCTTTTGAGCCCTTATGAACTCTACGATGTTCTTTCTCGATCACCTCACATATTTCGTCTCTGATAGATCTGAGACCAATCGTTGGGTGATCCCAATTTTGTAAGACCTAAAACTCTCAGAGCAACAAGTTTGGAAACGTTGCAAGTAGAATTCTGGAATCTTAACTCCATTGATAATTGAAAACTAAGTATTCCCGCAAGGGAATAACCAAATTTGCCGCTGTGTGCTCATCGATTGGGATAATATGACGAGCGTAACCCATGTGTGGGTTTTCGCACCTGTATTCAGTTTGATCGGGGTCGAATATAAACTGGTTCTTGTAAACGTTGATCGGTACTTCGACATGCGCTATGAAAGGTGGCCGCATCGGAATCCAAATGATTCAACTGAGTTGGAATACGCGAAAGTGCATCAGCCACAATGTTGGACTTCCCTAGGGCGATATTTGCCCTGATCATTCTGAAACAACACGGCGTCGGTAGTCAAATGGAAAGGTTCCATAAAGTTGGGAAAGGCTAGCACCCCAGAAGACGAAATAATTGTCTTCAAGTCGTCAAAAGCCTGCAAGGCCTGTGCGTCCAATTCGATGGGTACTCCTTTGCGAACTCGCCCAGCGTCAAATGCGTCAAAATCTTAGCAAGTTTAGCATAGTCCCTAATAAATTTCCTGTAGCACGACATCAAACCCAGAAATCTCTTTAGTTCCTTGACATTGGTAGGAGGCTTAATTTTCACTATGGCCTCGACTTTTTTCTCGTCTGCTTTTATACCGTTAGAGGAGACGACGTGCCACAGAAATTCGACCTGCGTAGACAGAAACTGGTTTTTCTCCAAATTAACTTGGATCCTAGCCTTCCTTAGTTTGTCAAAAATTAATCGAAGGCTCTCGCAATGACTATCCAAGTCTTTGCTGAAGACAATAATGTCGTCAATGTAGCAAATCTTTCCGATTTGTTCCCTCAGAACGTCGTCAATCATTCGCTGGAAGATTGAAGGGGCGTTTTTTAGTCCGAATGGGAGACGAAGAAACTCATACTTCCCGTTCAACGTAGAGAACGCTGTCTTTGCAATGTCGGACTCCTTCATGTGAATTTGATGAAATCCGGATGTTAGGTCAAGTGAGGTGAAGTATTTGACCTCCCCAAGGCTCGCCAAGGTGGAGTTAATGTTTGGAATCGGGTAAGTATCAGATATCGTATAATAGTTAAAACGTTTAAAATCGATTACCATACGGTACTGCTTATCCCCGTAGTGCTTTGGTTTTTTCGGAACCACCCAGACTGGGGAGTTGTAAGGACTCTTAGATGGCCTTATAATTCCTTCATCCGTACTAGTGCGAATCTCGGCTTTTATACTAGTATCCACGGATTTCCCGGGCGACAATGGCTCAAAGATCTTTGAAAACTCGTTGATCAACTCATTCAAAACTTGTTTCACACCCCCCCGGGTGCTCAACATTAAGTAGAGGGTGCACGTTTAAAGATCGCTTTGCTCGATGAGTTTTATTAATCCCGGGAGATATGACCAGACAGTCCGTCTCCCTGTGTATCATAGCCTTTAACTCCCTGAGTGTGTCATCACCTATGATACCGTCGAAATTATGTAATCCGGGAAGGACGAAAAATGTAATAGTCGTGTTGTTACCGACAGGTTTAAAAATTGGGCCGCAAGTCGATGTGTTATCTTAACGCTGCCAGCGGCGGACTGGACATGAAAAGGAGTGGAAAATGGGGTGCAACCGATGGCTATCTTGTGGCTTATAAAGTTCTTACTTGCACCGGTGTCTATGAGAAATTGTAACTTAGCCCCATCCTTGGTTCCATACTCTAGGTATGGTACACTGGAGAGGCACCGGTCATAAAATTCGTTTCTTCCCCCCCTACACAAGTGGATGTTCAGTCTGGATTATCCGCGCCTACTTCTTGTGACGGAAGCTCGACGGCTTCCTCGTCGTTATGACCACCTTGTTCATAGTGAGGATCGTGTAAGGCTTCCTGAACGAAACCTTCCGAACCTGCAACTGGAGAAGCCAACACTGGCTCTAGGTGATACAATCGTTGAGCTTTGCGGAAATGGTTTGAAGGACTATTTAAAGCTCTCTTAACTTCCTAGCCCTCATCTGGCTGGGCATCAAAGCCGGAGCGGTATGATTGGCCGATTGATTGGATTCCATCTTAATAGCCGGCCTCGGAGGTTGGAATCTAGGCGACGACTGAGGGCTCCTACCGGGGCCTGGGATGTACGCGGGCCTTATATTTGGTCTGACTTGGGGCTGGAACGTGCCCTGAAACCTAGGCAGATAAAACTGAGGGGGTTGTGGGAACCTGTTACTATACGGGTTCGGATTATGACTGGTCCTTGAGACAACGTTTTGCAATTCCATGCAAAAAGCGTACGCCTCCGGCAAATCCTTGGGATTTCGGATCACCAATAATTTCGAAAATTCCCCATTAACGCCTCGAATATAGACGTCTAAGGCTTTATCACTATAAGTCTCGATAAGAGCACTGACTACATTGGGAGCGCGATTCCCACTCTTCAAGGTGTTTAAAATGAGCGAGAAGTGGCTGTTTACCTCCATATAGAATTCGTCCGAGGTCTTACTTCCCTGGGTCATACCATTTAACTGATACTCCAGGGTACGCACATCTCTTTTATCGGCATAATGAAGTGCGAGGACACGCTTGACTCCATGTCGGCGTTGCCCCTTATCTTCTGCCTAATATGCAACTCTATTGATCTGTATAAAGGTTTGTTCCTAATGATCTCGTAGTCATTTAGAATGGCCTGTGCCCTATTGACCCACGGAACGTATCCCCCAGGTTGACCTTCAAACGGTTGCAATTCTTTGACGCAATCCTGAAGAGTCGAGGTTTCCCTTAAGTCGAACTCAATTCGCGGACGGGTCAATGGCGCGAGCTGAATTCCAACAGGATTACGGCTCTCCAAGTCCCCTTCCAAGGTAACTACCCTATCGCCGACCTTTTTTATATCTTCCTTGACGCCTGACACATGGAGGACAAGTGAGTTCAACAGATCATTGAAATTGTTCAGGGTTTGCTTTATTTCCTCCATCTCTAAAATTACACCTAAAAAAAAAGTTTTTTTGCTGTGCATTTCTTTCTTGTTATGTGATTTCATGTTTTATTATTTAAATTTTTTTTGGCACTGGGACCGATGGTCCGTATTTGTCCGTTTTGGCTATTCGCCTACTCAGGTACAGTTGCCGCACGACCCACTAGGCGGCTTTCTCGGGTTCATTCCACACCTCTTAGCGTATCTAGCAGGCCATCGCTCACCCATTTACTGCACCTATTTTTTTGAGCATAATGAACTTAATCACCTTTTATATCTTTCATAATTTTGAATAGTTTTTTCTTTTGCTTGCTTTATTTAATTTGTTGGGTGTTTTTTGCACCCGCGATTTGGCATATATAGCCGTTTCGCCGCAGTGGGTAACGCTTCACTTTGTCACATATAATTTTTTATTGAAACCAACTTTTTGCGCTCGTGGGATGTGTCACTTGTTGTTACAAACAAGGTCCCCCACCGCAGCGGGTAGTTATTTTTCCTTTTATTTTATTGCTTCTTGCACAACACACATTTTGCACCACATATTTTTTATATTTCTTATTTTAGCTGTTTGGTAAATTTATTCCACGCCACGACACACACTGACACTAGCACATTTTTTGGTTGACTTAACTAAATCCGGGTTGGTCATTGCTTGGGCGCCAGTTAAGGGCAGCGTGGTCGTATGGCTCCTTGTCGTTGTAAGTTGTCTTCGATGGATCTCGATGAGCTAAGCTGCAAGGGATAAATTGTCCGATCCCCCCAAGTACCTTTGATAAGAGTGGTTTATTCTTCAACTGTTCGATCTCGATGTCCCAAAAAGACTAACTGACTGCTCCCCTGACCAAGTCCCATGAGCCATTCTGCCTCAGCTGCAATTCTAACGCATCAGCAACAATGTGCCGGCCAACACATTAAGACCCAACGCGGTAGCAACAATGTGCTGATAAACATAAACAGCCACCGGATATGTGGAAACTGGAGCGGCGCTTAGCCAGCTCAACGACGGCGAGAGTAGCTGACTCGGCACAAGTGGGCGCGTGAGAGTGGCGATGGTGTCTTGGTCAAGGCAACAGCGGATCGTTAACTTATATATTCTTGATCAGCATCAACAGCCGAGTCGATATAGCCATGTCCGTCTGTCCGTCTGTCCGTCTGTCAGTCTGTCCGTCCGTATGAACGCACAAATCTCAGAGATGGTGAGAGTTAGAGGGTTAACATGTATGAGACAAATGCTTCTTATGTCTGCAGGCAGATCACGCTACGCTGCCTCTCGATGTTTTTGACACGCATTCTGCTTTGGGATTCCCAAACGGTTATGCCACCGCAGGCATGGAGAGACTTTCGAGAAACGTTCAGTTGGTAGGCATTGATCGCTGATGATAGAGGGTGGTTCCTCTTGAAACAGCTATACGATCTACCAGCCTCCTTTGTGGTGTTCTGTCTCCGTTTAAAGTTGTGCCAAAGCATAACATGACCTCGAGCCGGCTAAAAACTGCAGGTTTACTTAGTATAAAGGTCACAAAAAGTCTAGTCACATTGAAGAAAATCGTTAAAAGATAATGAATAATCAAAATTGTGTAATTTTTAAAATAAAACTTATTATGATTAAGGTCCCTGATATTTAGTAACCAGGATTATTATTCGATCCGCCAAGTTATGATCAAAAGACTGTTCGTCTATTTATGCTTAGAGTGTAATTTATGCTGAGCGTATTACACGACTTTCTTTCTTGTTTATTTTATGCAGTCTCGCACATGTACATGGTTTTGTCACAAAAGGAAAGATCGATCGAAAGACTAGTTTTAGTGAGAAAAATGGTTTTGTTTTAAATTTTTGGAGTCTTGAAACTTTCCAGAAAAATATGAACTTGTTATCTTCAAAATTGATGCAGATATTCAACATTTTTTAGTAGGCGGCCCCCTGGCAGAAATTTAAAACCATCTTGATCTGCGTGAATTCTATAGAAGCCTACATTTTAATTTTTGATGCTCCAGGTCTTCTACCCTCTGAGATCTAGGTGTTCATACAGACAGACGGACGGACGGACAGACGGACAGACGGACAAGTCTATATCGACTCTGCTGTTGATGCTTATCAGGAATATATATAGTTTATGGGGTCGGAGATGCTTCCTTCTGCCTGTTTCATACGTTAGTAAACCCCTATTACTCTTCGAGTAACGGGTACAAGAAGGGTGATGCCACCGCCCCGCGGCTGCTCCTCAAATGGTTCATGCACTGGGTCCAATTTTGGCCTACTCTCTCCAACATATTGGGTGGTATGTTACGAATACATTCTTCAATTTTGGCTTCCTGTGCTTCCCAAACTGTTCACTGAACTCGCCTCACAATCGGGCTGTTGATGTCCAGAGCATTAACATTAATTTGAATATTTCAACATTATGTAATCAAACAGCGCATGTGGCTCAGATAAGTATGAAACGTTTTTTATAACCTGTATAGCTCTTCCATTTATTATCCGATCTTTATGAAAATTGTAAGATTGTTGATATTAGGCACATACACTACACTGCAAAATCTGAGCTCGATATCTTAAAAAATGTAGGAGATATTCAACTTTTTTTATTGCGGTGGAGTGGCCAAAATTTGAAATATACTTGATCTGCGTGCAGACAATACTAGTCTAAATCTAAAATTTGGTGGATCTAGCTCTTCAAGTCCCTGAGATCTAGGTGTACCGACAGACGGTCATGTCTATATCGACTCGGCTATTGATGCTGATCAAGAATATATATTGCTTATGGGGTCGGAGATGCTTCCTTCTGCCTGTTACATACATTTGCACGACTTTAGTACACCCTTTTACTCTACGCGTAACGGGTATAAAAAGTACGGTGCAATGATACCACCGGCCCATAATCCACACAAAACAGCAGCCTTCGGGATGCATTGGCAGTTCTTGCAATGCTTCTGACTGCTCTTCACATCAAAAGCGGCAATTTTGTTTATTCACGTATGCATTCCACCAGAAATGAGCTTCGTCGCTGAACACAGTTTTTAATTTCTTAACCGAACATGAATTTTGATAATAAAATCCACTAATCTGCAAGCCTTGTTCATTTGTAAGTCAATTCATGGTTTAATTACAGACCAAACTGAACATGATTACCACTAATTTGTGACACGAAAACAGCTGCCAAAATCAGTGTTGCCAAAAAGAAAGTTGCTAAAAAATTACCATTTAGCTGCCATACACTAAACTGGCCAGCCGCATGATCATAGTTAAGGCTCAATCTTGTCTTGTTTGTTAAGGAAGTCGTATTAAAGTAAAACAAAAATGTCTTACCATTTGAACTGAAGCTAAGCTGAGTAAAAAGTTAGGGCTGTGCGATAAGTGCTGCCACGCTACTGCCGAAAAAGACGCTGCCTAAAGAAGCACAGCACTCAGAAGGTGAACGACGAAAATGGAAATCTCATCTGTGCAAGTGACACTTGATAAATAAAAAAGCTGTTGTTTCTGGAGAAATAGCGATGCCTTAAGCTAACGATATAAAAATTGGCTTACCGCAACATTATGAAGTCTGTTAAGAGGTACAAATATCGTGTGATCAGTCTTCTTTCCAATGCATTCTCCGTTTTGTCACGCAAATCTGGCAAACGTCTGGTGCCGTGATTTATTGGACCATATCAGTGTTGCTTTAGAACTACTGGACCTGTGTTTGATTCCGCCTCGGGACATCCATTTAAAAATAGTTCTTTAAAATCTTTAATAAAGCTGGTCACCTTTAGGTAGGTAAGGTGAAGTAGGTACCATTGCAAAAAAAACGAGAACGCTAAGCTAACTTCGTTTGTGCCGAAGTTTTTATACATTTGCAAGTGCTCGCTTATATATTTTCAAAAAATACTCTTTTTCCATTTTCCGAGCGATCGTTCGTATGGGAGCTATATGATATAGTCATCCGATTTGTCCAAAAAATTTTAAAATTATGTGAAAACACGCGAAACAATCAAATACAAAATTACAGGATGCTACCATTAAAAACAAAAAAGTTTTTTTTAACTAAAACTGTTTTTCTCTCCTATCTTTTGTATGGCAGCTATACTATATAGTTGTCCGATTTTAAAAAAACTTGGTAGAATTATAAAAGAACATAGAAAACCTACGATTACAAAGTTTGGAGACGTTTCCATTGAAAGGAAAAAAGTTTTTCTCACTAAAACTAGTTTTCCGAAAGATTGTTCCTATAGGAGCTATGAGATATAGTCATCCGATCCGGTCGGTTCCGACATATTAGTAGTGTGCAGCAAAAAGAAGACTCTGTGCAAAATTTCAGCTCGATAGCTTTAAAACTGAGAGACTAGTTCACGTAGAAACAGACAGACAGACGGACGGACGGACGGACGGACAGACGGACAGACAGACGGACAAAGCTCAATCGACTCAGCTCGTCACCCTGATCAAGAATATATATAGTTTATGGGGTCGGAAATGAATATTTCTATGCGTTGCAAACTTCTGGGCAAAATTATAATACCCTTTGCAAGAGTATAAAAATAGAGAAAAGTTAACTTCGGCTCGGCCGAAGTTTGTATACCCTTGCAGCACGTTGTTTAACTAATTTGAAGAACATATCCGCTGAGAACAAACAAGTTTTTCTCAATGACTACTTTTCTGAATCTACTTTTGTATGACAGCTATACCATATAGAAGTCCGATTTCGACCAAGCTTAGTGGAATCATGAAAAAGCATAGCAAACTATGAAATACAAAGTTTGGTGGCGTTTTCTTTGAAAACAAAAATGTTTTTCTCTCTATAACTAGTTTCTCGACCGATCATTCATATGGCAGCTATGACCAATAGTCATCCGATTTTGACAAAACTTTGAAGAATTGTGTGAAAGCTTATAAAATAAATATATGCCAATTTAAAAGAGGTTTACATTGAAAACAAACAAGTTTTTCTTACTAAGACTATTATTCTAACCTTACTTTTCAATGGCAGCCATATTTTATAGATTTCCGATTTCGACCAAACATGGAGAAGCATTGAAAACTAGTTAATACGGAGTTTGGAGACGTTTGCATTTAAAACAACAAAATTTGTTTAACTAAAACTTGTTTTTCGACCGATCGTTGCTATGGCAGCTATATGTTATAGTCATCCGATCCGACCGGTTCCGACAAATGTGCAGAGTAGTTGTACCAGAAGACTTCGTGCAAAGTTTGGTGGCGATACCTTTCAAACTGACGGAGGAGATAGCATAGAAACAGACGGACAAAGCTAAATCAACCCAGCTCGTCTTGCTGATCAAGAATATACATACTTTTTGTGGTCGGAAATGCTTCTTTCTATGTGTTACAAACATCTGGACAATTTCAATATATAATATATATATAAAAAAGGTTTTCAAACATTCCCGCTAAGATACGCCGAATCACTGTAGGACCCTTTATCATCAACTAAATTTCCTTTGGATTATATTTGCATCTTGTCTTTAAGCCTAGGATCGTTCAGCGTGGTTGGAAAGATGTCCCAGTAACTTTTGACTTTGATTTTGAGTTTATTAATGATTTAATATCCTTACTCTTCAAATACAATGTACTTATTTTTGCGTTAGTCATGACTGTTTAGTCTTATTTTAATATTATTAATATTTATCCTATCTAAGTTCTATAGATTCTTGTTGTGCTACAAAGTCGGCATATTCTATTTCCTTATCATTTTTGATGTTTCTATATATTTTAAATATGGGCATTTCCGTGGGTCGCGAACGTATGTTCGTACGCTTTTGATGTACTACTGTGGGCACTACAACTGTGAATTTGTTTGTAGAATGAAAAATCTTTATTTATTCTTCTAAATCAATAATCAGGGGGGGATCAGTAATCCCCTCCCGATAAAATACACTTATGCCAACGTTTTTTCCAATCCTCGAAACATGCCAAATAGTCCCTTTTCGGTATAGCCATCAGCGCTTTCTTCGATTTTGCTTTTATCTCCTCAATCGACTCGAAACGCGTTCCCCGAAGTGGTCTCTTGAGTTTTGGGAATAGCCAGAAGTCACACGGAGCCAAATCAGGCGAATAAGGTGGTTGCGGAACGATATGCGTCGAATTTTTGATGACTTTTTTGCAAAAAATTGAGAACTTTCGGTACCAAACGAGATTTGACTTTTGGTAGGCCCAAATGGTTTTCACAGATCCTTCTGATATTCCGATCATATCAGTAAGGTCTCTAACAGTCAACCGACGATTTTTGCGCACTAATTCCTTCACTTCATTGACGTGTTGGTCATCTGTTGACGTCGATGGTCGTCCGGAGCGCTCCAAGTCATCCACACGTTCTCGACCCTCTTTGAAGTCTTTGTACCACTTATAAACATTTTTTTGTGACATGGTAGAATCACCAAAGGCCTTCCGCAACATCCTCAACGTTTCCGCAGCCGAAATTTCATTCCGCAAACAAAATTTGATGGCACTTCTCTGCTCAGACATTGTAAAAATCGAAAAATGCACTCTTGGTCGTTTGGAAAACACAAGCGTAAATATATTACTGATAATGACATTCACATGAAATTTGGCATAGATGTCATCAACAGTCCTGCCAACTCAAGAAAATAAAAACCTGCCCGAATTGTTAGGCCCGCGAAGTTTAAATTGACCCTTAAACCTTACTTTTTGCTCACAGTAGTACAAATAAAATTGACATTCAAGCATTTTCTTTGCTCTATGTTTAGTGGAAAAGATGGGGCTCATTGAGTTTTAGTTTTTATAATGTTAACAATAAACATGTGGTCGCGAACGTACGCTAAATAGAAGCGATTATTTTATTTTAATACAGGATTAAGGTAGTTTTCTATCTAGTATTTACACAATATATGGGTTTTTATACCCTGTTCCCATTGAAAATGGGAAGTTGTGCGAATGTATGTAACAGGGAGAAGGAAACATTTCCGACCCCTTAAAGTATATATATTCTTGACCAGCATGAACAGCCGAGTCGATATGACCATGTCCGTCAGTCCGTCTCTCCGTCTGTATGAACGCTTCGATCTCAGGGACTATAAGAGATAGAGCCACAAATTTTAGCTTGAAGGTAGATATATGCCGAACGCAGATCAAGTTTGTTTCAGATTTGGAAAATTTCAACCGTCCCCCTTTTCGTCCACAAAAAACCGTCAGATCCTAGACCTATAAAACCGGCAGATCCACAATTTTCAAGTTAGAGCCTCGTGGTTTAGTATACATGAAGCTAGGCCCAATATCTATCCATTCTGAAAAGTTATAAGCGAAACAATTGAGCCGAGCCCTCCCAGTTATTAGTCAGGACTATAAAAAAGTGTAGCCTACATTCAGTATGGCAATTTAATAGCTGTTACAAAAACTGGTTACATTCATCTTCAAAAATTCACCAACTAATAAATGAAAACAAATGAACAGGGTATTTTGTAGTCGGGAAACTCGATAACTTGTTTTAAACTGAATTAAGTACCGGTCGCGAACGTAAAAACTAACCGTTAATCAAACTTTTTTTGGTCTCCTTGCATTTTTCTCTTTTTAATGGATTGCATAAAGAGATTTTGTAGAAAAATTCCAAACATAACCTTCGAATTCCATGTAGAAAATAAAATATATAAAGGTCTTTAAAAGTAGATTAAAGTAAATAAATAACAATTTTCAGTGTTCAGATTCAGTGTTCAGTTTCCTCATAAAAAGATCTTAGATATTAAGACTTTTTTTTATAATTAATCACAAAAAAAGTTGATGATTAACAATTTTTTTTTTGTTCTGGTTGACCATTCGGCGAAAATGCCGAGACTCCATTTCAACGCCATAAAATTCATCTTTAGCAGAGCATCGTTTTACCTAAACGTGTGTATTTCTTAACGTTCCTCTTAATGTTAATGGCTATATATAATTACGTTGTTCCTGCCTTTCCAGAAAATTGGCTCCGTTTCTGCTGTCAGTGAGTATGGAAGCTTGTCACCCTTATCTCTGACAACCTCTATGACCAGATGGTATCATGGAAGGTGCTAACAGAGCACTCATTCTCTGACCATCGATACATAGAACTTGTACTAACAGACAAATGTCCTTCACCCAAGAGGATTCAGAATCCAAAAAACACCAACTGGAAGGTACACAATTAACTTATGCTTCAAAATCTTGAAACGTCCCCACCATTTACTCCAAGTTCGGGGAAAACAGATAGACGAGCTTGTAGAAACACGTCCACTGAAACCGCCCTGCATTCTCTGGTCTCAAAGATTAAAAAATCTATATACCTCTATATACCTCTATACCTCTGATCGAATTCATCAACCAATTGCTAACCAGCAGGTCGGTGTACTCGCAACCCGGAGGTGTTACGGCTCACAGATTTGTAAGCAGAGGTACTCCGCAAGGATCTGCTACTATGGATCGTGACAGTTAACCAACTGCTTCGACTCATGGAAGCGGAGCGACATGTGGTGGTGGCCTACGCGGACGATATTGCTATCTTTAAATGTGGTATATTCCCACAAACGCTGTGTGACCTAATGCAGACCGCACTGACAACACTTGCTCAGTGGACAATAACTAGCGGACTGGGCGTGAACCCAGCCAAAACCGAACTTGTACTCTTCACCAGGAAGTACAAAATTCCTAACCTCCCTCCCAAGATCAAAGGAGTAAGCCTCGAATTTGGTGACAATGCCAAATACTTGGGAGTCATTCTGGATAGGAAACTAATAAAGGCAACCATTGCTCTTTTCTCATGCAAAAAGGCAATAGGCCGAAAATGGTTCACTAGTTTGGTGGCCAGCACTGAACAAATAGAACAAAGTACAGAGAAGCTCTGAAAGCGCTTAACTTTTTTTTGCCACGGACCGGTCAGCATTTGACTCTAAACGTACTAACACACCTGTACGTTACAGAGCGCAGACAGGCAGCACGCCTAGGCGTACAAAATTTCGACTTCTGCAAAAGCTGCAAATTTGAGGAAGAGGAGGAAATGATACAGCACCTTCTGTGTCATTGCCCCGCTTTAAGTAGGAGGGGACTCAGGTTTCTTGGTCAATCCCTATTACTCAACCTATCAGAGACAACCGACATAGAGATCGGAGCTCTACTAAAATTTATTCTGTCTACACAATGGTTCAGTACCGAAGATCACCCTAGGGTATATGGTAATATATGGTAATATGGTTTAACAAGGAAGATATGGTATCGCAACGGGCCCATGTGGCCTAAGTGGGAGAGTAACTTGTCACTCTCAGCCATCGCAACCTAACCTAGCCTGAGTATGGTAACATGAAAGAGATTTCCAGATAAGACCACAGCCCAAGATGTTTGTAACTCATAAAAAAAAAAGCATCTTCTTACACATGAAGTACATATATATAATACTAGCCAGGGATGCAAACCGGTTCTGAACCGAACCGGTTTTTAACCAAACCGAACCGCATATTCCAGCTGGTCAGCCGAACCACAAACCGAACCGGCTTCCTTTAAGAATTGTTGAATCAAACCGAAAACCACAAATAAAAACGATTCGGTTCGGTTCAGCTCTCTGACGAGTTTTAAGACTGGAGTCGCTTTCCTCTAGCCAATGATACTTATTAATTTGGGAATTTGAATCGTTTCCCTAAGACAATTTTTCTACATTTCGTTCGACTCTCTACATTCATACCAATGCCGGAACTTTTAAGGATGACCTAACGAAAATTTAAGAACATGTAATTCTGCAAGTCTTCTGTAATTGCCCTCCGATATCTTAATATACATACCATCAATCTACATTCTTTCATCTAGTGGACAATATTTGGAATTGTCTGTAATATTTCTTCACCTTAATTCAATCCTAACCAGGAGAGTCTTTATACTTTTCTATTCAAATCTTTTCTAGCCGAAATTCTCTGTTTTCGAAGATCATTCCTCTAGAAACTTTTAGACGAATCCTTTGAATCCGGCATAATAAATTTGCGACATTCTTCTAAGGGTTTTGAAGATATTTCAATGGATCATATGAATTCAATTTGAAATTGTGTAAAAGTCACATGACAATAGAAATCATAATGTACCTTTGTGAACCACTGAACCGAACCGGAACCGTGGTTCAGTCAGCTCCAAAAACCGTGTGATGAACCGAACCGGCGGTTCAGAAACTGTCTGAACCACTGAACCGAACCAGTTTGCATCCCTGATACTAGCTTATATTTACTAGCGGCTTCGCTCGCTTTTGCGTCAATTTGTTACTAATTTATCATGCTGGTAGTATTGTTAAATGCAATGCTTTTAAAATGATCATGAAGCTGATCAGATGAAGAAGAAAAGAGTTTTATACATAAATTTTCAGCCCATTTTTTCTTGAGTTGATTTCAAAAAATTGTACGTCATGTATTAAATAATTTTTTGAATGTAGGATCTAAACTTTTATACAATCTGGACCACCAATATTTTACATATGGGGCTGAATTTTTCGAAAGAATATTAACACTGTCATTGTTGAATTTTCGTTATCGTTCTCGATACCATTATCATTATCGCTATTTCTTATACTATCCTTACAAACTTAGTTTCACATCAATCGGATGAAATATAGTTGTTTTCCATGTAGAATTTTCCGATAGTTTTCCTTGTGAGAGGATTTTCCGAAATGTGGGAAATACGTCCCTAGGGTCAAATTTTTCAACATCGGAAAATGTCTGTTTAAAGTTGTGCGAAATCTTAACATGATCTCGAGCTGGCTAAAACTGCAAGTTTACTTATCATCAAGGTCGTAAAAACCAGTCACATGTTACAATTACAATATTTTTTGATTAAGGATACTCAGCATTGTGCTCATAACCTTTGCATTTGTATGAATATAGATTACATCATACTTAAAAGCGTCTAAAAGCTAATTACACTAGGAGTGCGTTATGCGTTAATAGACAACATCCAGCTTTTCTTGTATGTGAACAAAGCTGACTGTTAGCTATTAATGCATAACGCACTCCTAGTGTTAATATCCTATAAATGCTTCTTGGAATCAAAATTATTTATTATATTGTCTCTTCCTTTTGTTTTTTAGGTTTGAAAGGAAAATAGCACATCAAATTGAGAAGACTCTGAAAGTTCTGTATGGAAAGCAGTTACACAATAAGGTACTTATAAAATCCATGAAACGCATCGAATCATCCCGAAATACGGACCTACACTAGCAGATCTTTTTGAAATCATATAATACTTATAGTATACAGGCATAATATTGTTTTCCAATTCCATTAATCGGGGATTAGTTAGAGTTGTGATTTTAAACAAATGATTTGAGAATTTGGTTGAACGGACTAATGATTAAAAGTGTCAAATGAATTAGGGAATTTTAAATTATAAAGCGAGTAAGACATTTGGTCCATTGTAACCTTTTCTTAACACGGGTCAGAGTCATTGTCCTTCCTGGGCGAAACCAAGTTCTGGATGCTCTTTTGGTCGATGATCCACAGCAGGGGGATCCTCTGAAACCCTAGCTCATTCGGGAGGGGGTGGGTTGTGTGTTGCTAGGACTCGACCGTATTGTACATAACTTTATTTTAGGATCCCGACAGAATCTACAAATGGAGATTAACTCCCAAAATCAGAAAAAAAACCTCATGGGCTGATGACATTGGACACTCGCATTCTACACCCAAAACCCAACCTTGATCTTCCTCGGCACATGTTGGCGAAAATCCCCTTGTGTGAATATCCTACCCTATCCAATTACCCTGCCATCAGGAAAAATATCTTATCATTTCAATATCTTATAATTCTTCAGGATAATATGTAAAAAAAATTAATATAGGCCATTATTAGGAATGAACCGAGAACATATTCAAACTTCTATGGGTAAGTTAATTAAATAGAACAAGTAAGGGCGCTGCAATCGAGTTTCCCGACCACAAAATACCCTGTTCATTTGTTTTCATTTTTTTTTTTTAATTTTTGAAGAAGAATGTAACCACCGGTTTTTGTAACAAAATTGTCATCCTAAATGTAGGCAGCACTTTTTTCTATTCCTGACCAACTACTGGGGGTGTGCTCTTATCAGCTCAACTGTTTCGCTTATAACTCCGGTGTTTGTTGTCCGATCTGATTGTACTTTTCAAAATAAATAGATATTGGGCCTAGCTTGATGTATACTAAACCACGAGGCTCTAACTTGAAAATTGTGGATCTGACGGGTTTTTAGGTCTAGAATGTCTAGAGGAGGTCTAGGTTTTTTGGGGATATAAGGGGACTGGTGGGAATTTTTCAAATCTGAAACAAACTTAATCTGCAAACATAATCTACCTTCGTGCAAAAATTTGTTTCTCTACGGACGAAGGGACAGACAGACATGGCTATATCGACTCGGCTGTTCATGCTGATCAAGAATATATATACTTTATGTGGTCGGAAATGTTTCCTGCTCCCTGTTATATACATTCGCACAACTTCATGATCCCCCTTTTCCCATTTTCAATGGGAAAAGGTTATAAAAATAAAATGCAAATAAAAAGATTAATGGCAAAGAAGGCCAAAGAACCTTAAGAATATAATTCGACTTCATTAAAGGGATTTTTATAAGTTTGCCTTTGCTTCTTAAACTGCGCTCAGTAAACAAGTGTAGCAGGGGTTGCGGTCAAAGTTATCATTTCGCTATTACTAATTTTTTTAAGTACGGCAACTCAAACAGCTGTTTCTCTCAGCTAGGTCAGTGATCTGATTTGACTACTCCATAACAGAGATTGGGCTTCCAGCCGTAAACGCATACATATGGACGTGGTGGTTGTGATAATGTTCATTAGCTAAAATTTAGTGGGAAAGCATAACAATCATACAGAGCGAGGTAAGCTTTTGTAATTTGACAGCGGATAAGGGAGCGCCGGGCTCACGATAAGAGAATCTCTTCTACTTGCACATGTAGGTACAGGGTTGTCCATATTCGACGGACCCATCTGGCAACGCCATAACTTTTGACAGAGATGTCAGATCGCTTAATGACATACCGCGTTTGAAGCGTCAGTCCAAGCAGATTTATACCATGGAACAATACACGCCACGCGAGCGCTCTGAAATAGTTGAAATTTACATTCAACAGAACAAGTCAATTGTGAAAACTCATCGTGCTTTTAAAAAATTAAAATTTCACATTGAATGGGCAAAATTGCCCTATTTACGCCACTGAAAATCCTCAGGAGATTCAAGAAGTGCCTCTTCATGACGAAAAAGTCACAGTTTGGTGCGGCGTTAGTGCGAAAACGGTCATTGGGCCGTTTTTCTTCCAAAATGAAAATGGCCATGCTGTTACCATCAACCAGGAGCGTTATCGCGACATGATGACCAATTTTGTGATGCCAATTATTCGTCGAAAGCGTATGAGGCAGTTCTGGTTTCAACAAGACGGCTCCACCGCACACAAGTCGCATAACAATCGATTTTCTGAAGAAATTGTTTCCGGGCCGTTTGATGTCGAAAAGTGGTGATTTGGACTGGCCACCGCGTTCGCCCGATTTGACGCCGCCTGACTTCTTCTTGTGGGGATATTTGAAGTCAAAGGTTTACGTTAACAAGCCAAGGACCGTAGAAGAGCTAGCAAGGACAACATTCGTGAAGAAATAGCCGCTATTCCGATGTTGGCGAAATGTTGGCGAAAACGATGGAAAATGCTGCAAAAAGGGCACAATACGCCATCAACGCCAGAGGCGGCCATTTGAGAGATATCATATTCAAAAACTGATGTAAACAAATCTACTTGGAACAAATTAAATGATTAAGATTGCCAACCGCCAAATTTTTATTTTTTTCTTTGATTTTTTTAAAAAAAACATGGGTCCGTCGAATATGGGCCACCCTGGTATACCATAATGTGCATTGCACATACACAGCTTATTTTATCCACAGCTTAACTTGACGAAAAACTTACCCTCTCCACCTGTGACAAAAAAACAGGTAAACAAGTAATGAGCAAATCAATAAACTTACAGACATTTCATTGATCTCTGGCATTTCTCACCTCCAGCATTGAAAAGCCTTCCGGCGTGGTCGTATAGAAGACTTGGTTTTGCATGTGCATATGAGTTCTTTAAATTTGCTGTTCGGTTGCACATTGTTGCACTATTGTTTGTTTGTTTTTATACCCGTTACTGTAGAGTAAAAAGGGTATACTAAAGTCGTGCAAATGTATGTAACAGGCAGAAGAAAGCATCTCCGATATCATAAAGTATATATATTCTTCATCAGCATCAACAGCAAAGTCGATATAGCCATGTCCGTCTGTCCGTCCGTCCGTCCGTCTGTATGAACACCTAGATCTCAGAGACTAGAAGAGCTAAAGCAACCAAATTTTAGATGTAAGCTAGTATTGTCTGCAGGCAGATCAAGTTTGTTTCAAAAATTGGCCACGCCCCCTCCCGCCCCCGCAATAAAAAAAATGTTGAATAACTCGCACATTTTTTAAGATATCGAGCTCAGATTTTGCAGTGTAGTCTATGTGGCCAATGTCTACAATCTCACAAGTTTTCAAAAGGATCGGATAATAAATGGCCGAGTTAAAAAAATGTTGCATACTTATCCGTGCCGCATGAAGTTATTAAACACAAATTGAACTGAGTAACGGGTATTTCGAAGTCGGGCAGGGCAGACTTTAACTTACGCTCTCGTTTTTTCACAAGACTTAGTTAGATTATTTTGTCTTCACATTAGTTGCAATTGTTAATGGATTTGAAATGGATGGTTGAAATGAGAATCAATTGCATACTAACGAACACTTCACATGGATAAATTTAAAGAAAATTTCTTATCTCTCTGAGCCTTAAGCTCATCACTGCCACACACACATATGCATTTACTTCTGGGGGGTGGGTTTGGATTTTCTTAGCTACACTGATATTTTACCCCAAGCCCTTATATACTTGATTAACTTTACTAACGCCTTTTGAAAAACTTAATTGGGCTTAAAATAAATTATTGGACTGGATCTCCACATAACACTGTAACTGCACTGGGTTTTCTGATGTCGGAGATGCTGGAACTGGTGCGATGCAACTTTTAGTGGGTGTTCACAGGCACCCTGACAAGAATCAATCCACCTCGAGCCACTTATGGAGGAAAAGGCATTCTGGAGAGAGTCACTTATGCGCCTTTCGATTGCAACTGCCGTTGCACCTGCCGGCTAGGCCCTCCGAGTTGTAGGCAAGGGTAGCCTGATGGACTAGAACTCCTCCAGTGGACTCTACGTTAGAAAAAAAGGGTGTTTTTCTTAGTTAGGTCGAAAAACGTCAGACAAATGTGGTTTCAAACATACCTTTATTGGTCTCCAACAAGGTAAAAGTAAAAGATTCAATTGGCGCTTGGCCCAAATGCGGATGCGCGTGGATTACGCACTCCGACTTGAGTTGCAGAGGTGCGGAAATTGTTACCCTTAACGGGCCAACGTTTCCATGCAATTTGATGCTTTTATTTGAAATTCGATGCGCTTATTCTCACTTTGCCACCAATTAAAATAAAAATACCCTTACTTGGACTGAGTTAAGGTTAACTATGGTTAAAATTAAAATTTTCGTGACTGCAGCTCAAAAGTGGTAGGTTATGATCGCGTGGCAAAGAGGATGCTGCCGCTGCAGCATGGGCTTAAATTGCCTAGCAGTGCATTTTTTTTCCTCCCGGCATAGCATGAAGTTGGCTGCGCTGCTGCGTTTGGCGTTAGGCTAACGTTGCAGCGACGGTGGGGGGGCCACCCCAAAATAGGCGCCAAGGCTAAATGCTATGGCACTATTTCTTAAATATGCGCGCCACTGCGCGTGCGCGACCATTACACCATTCAACAATTCCGATGCCGCATGATATGATTGAAACCGAAAAAGGGGCCCAGCCAGATAATAGCATACTCATAATAAAGAAGAATAAATACCTATAATCGGACCCGGTCTTCGGTCACCGGTCTTGTGGTAGCTATATAAGCATATGAAAATAGAACTCCTGTGCTAAGTTTTTGAAACTGTAAGTTTGGTGAACAAACAGACTTATATGAAAAACAATAAAGAAAGTCGGTCAAGCCCGACTATAACATACTCTGTACGAACGAAATTATACGATCAGCATAAATTTTGATGTTGCAGAAGCAGCTGAAAGCAGCACTGCTACTGCGCTGCAACAGCAATAGCGAACAGTCTTTTGAGCATAACTCGACAACCGTTCATCCGAACTTCACCATTCTTTTAGCGGATCGATAAGTAATCCTGATTATTAAATATGTCTATAAGGAACAATCCATCTATCTCTTAAACTGCGGGAGATATGAAGAGAATTTCCAAATTGCGGGGACGGGAGGGGTCGTGGCCAAAATTGAAAATAAACTTGATCTGCCTGCAGATATAAGAAGTTTTTCTCCAATACGCGTCATACCTCTATCTCTTACCATCTCTGAGATCTGTGCGTTCATACGGACAGACAGACGAACAGACGGTCAGACTGACATGGCTATATCGACTCGGCTGTTGATGCTGATCAAGAATATATATACTTTATGGGGTCGGAGATGCTTCCTTCTGGATGTTACAAAATTTTGCACGGTATAGAGTATAATGAATATTGATGCAAATTCTCGGAAAATTTTAATTCTTGTACAGTTGACAAGAAAACATAACAAAAGTCATTTGGAAAACTTTACGGAGGACGAACAAGTAGCGGTAGTCAAAGCGGTCAAATCTTAACCCATCTTATGTGATTTGACTAACAAAAAGTATTTCCATGCACTCTTCATAAAAGCTCCTGCTCCTTCAGCGCCACGCAAAATGACCAAGGCATGGCATTCACCAAAGCATCTGCATTCATCAAAGAGTCTTTCAGATAATATTTTCACGAAAAAAATAACTTTTCTTAAGCGCTTAAGCGGTTTTTTGTAAACAAATTCAGTGATAATTTGCTGTTTTCTGGTTACCCTACAGTCTCAGAGGTCGCTCTGAAAATTATTAGAGAAAATTCTCAGCGCCTCCGTAGCTAGCTTAACATCTAAAACATCCTCTGAAAATTTTAAATCACAAAAATACATGTTTTTTTCTAAGAATTATTTTTATTCTGGTAGGTCGGGCATAAAATCACATCATTTGTGCGTACATTCATTTTTGCTTCTTATATTTTCTGCCTGTTGTTAAATTGATGTTATGTCGAGGAAGAAGAAGAGCTTTATGGTGCTGGTTAATTTAAATGTAAAAAGTTCAAAATGTCATTACTTTTCGAACGACCCTCGGCTTTTGAACTATTTTGTATTTGGATTTTTGCAACATCAAAACCCCATAAAATAAATCTTAAATATAAAAATTTTGTAAATTCAAATTTGTTTGTTTTGTAAGATATTTTTTATTTACCACTTTACTTACCACTTTGACGCACTTTAACCAACATTTCTCGGGAACAGCTCAACCGATATGGATAGTTTTTTCCGTTCAAAGCTAACACCCAAATGTATCAAATTCATGCTTTAGGTTTGTAAAAACAATTTTTATTTAATATTAAACACTTGTCGAAACTTCAAACGCGATTATCTCAAAACACTTTTTCGAAAACGTTTCCCACAACAAAAAGAGTACCTGCTAACCGATTTTCAAATTGTTTCTTTTTTTACTACTCCTAATGCCTACCATTCGGGTGTCTTCTAGGATATTTTGGATCGCTCAATAAATGTCGAAGCTAGGACCAATGAACTGAGTAATAAAAGGTCGGTTGTCGATAATTTGACTTTGGAACCTTATATCTCCGCTGTTTCTTGAACAACTCAAATATCCTAGATGACACCATAACCACATCAGTTCTTAACAAAAAGCCGTCTTTATTTTTACTTTCGGATAATCTGTTCTCAAAAATTCATGTGAAACATTGGCATATGTTTTAAATTTTTGGCCAACTTTGAACCGGAATGCAGCAACAACCGAAGCAACAATAAAAATGTATAAGTTAAATTTAACCGATTCCCTGTCGAATAAAAAAAACTCTTGGTAATATAGCTATTAGTTTTTGTGTAATTAAATTTTTTGTAAACCCTTAAAAAAAGTGCACACTACACTCAGAAAAAAAACTGAGAACTTTGTACGGTAAGTGCGAAAATACTTGATCCAAGTACAAAATTCTTGGATCAAGTAAGATGTTTTCAATCCTGAAATACTTGATTTTAGACCGTTTTGGGATAAAAAAAATACAATTTGTACTATTTTAAGACATTTTAAACTTTACTTGTATGACGAAATGGTATTGATCAATCCTGATTCGATCTTAGTTTTAGAACTTACGTATTTAAATGGAGAATGAAATATTTTAGACTTAAATGGTATTGATCAATCCTGATTCGATCTTAGTTTTAGAACTTACGTATTTAAAAGGAGAATGAAATATTCTAGCCCACAACATACTTAGACCAATCCCAATTCGTTCTTGACTTTAGTCTTTTACATACTCAAATCAATCCCGATTCGTTATTAATCCAAGAGCTTGCATTCTTAAAATACGAACAACAATTTCTTGATTTAAGTCCATAAAATACCTATATCAATCCCAATTCGTTCTTAAATTAAGAACTGGCATACCTACAAATAGAACAATGTTGTCTTG
Organism: Lordiphosa fenestrarum; assembly: GCA_035044985.1. NCBI lineage: Eukaryota > Metazoa > Arthropoda > Insecta > Diptera > Drosophilidae > Lordiphosa > Lordiphosa fenestrarum. Next base: position 50,945 of record JAWNNO010004794.1, on the reverse strand, counting down.
ATATAATTACATAAAGTACTCGACGCGATCGTAATTCGTCCTTGGATCAAGAATTCGCTCAGTCAAAACTAGACAAAAATGTTCTTAAATTGAGCCTGACAAATATTCAAGTCCCCAATTTCTTCTTAGAACCAGTAATTTTTATGTTTATTTTAAATGAAAATATATACTCAGCTCACACATTTGTAAATATATCTTAAATATATATTTAATCGTATAAATGACTTCCCATTGGTTAATGTATATATGTGTAACGGAGGTCTTAGAAATTTATTGATATTTTTTATACATGTGTTATCAGTGGGAGATCCCACTTGATAGGCCCGAAAATGGTTGTCCTATGCAAATATTGAAATTTCTTGATAAAAAATATAAACGCTTTCATTATGAATCGAAAATCTTAAAATTTTAAACAAGCTTAAGTTTACATGATAAATAGCTAAAAAATAGATAATAGATACATTTTATATTGTGTTCCTTTAAACTCTAGCTCATTATAAGTTTTACTGTTCAGAAAATCAAAATCCAGTTATCAATATTATTAATATTATCAAAATATTCTTCATCTTGTAAACTCGCAAATGTAAAAGAAGTATAAATCAGGGTTGAAAATCGATCTGGTCTCACTGATCGTAAGGTTGAACTTTTTGTTGTGCTCCGCGAACAAATCAAAAAATGTTTATTTAAAACCGCTTGATGTGCATAAATAGCGTCGTTTTAACCATCAAAGTGCATCGCGAGTTTTCTATCAAATCAAAGCTATTTTGCTTTTGCTGAACGTGCACCTGAACCTGCTTCTGCAACATCACCCCCTTTTGTGGCCGCCGGCAGACGCAAGTGTGTGCATCCACTACCACCCACCAGTAAACTTGCCCACTCTGTGCAAAGCACCCCAACACAAGTGAAGTGCAGTTCAACGCTACACTGCGTCACTGATAATACCAATTAGTGCTGGCACTTTTAAGCTGTGACTTTGGTGTGCATGTTTTTAGCCGTTTTACAGCCAGATTCTTGTAAAAGCTTATACAAATTTCCGTTTGTTTCCTTTGCTTTTCTTTCAAGTGCCGTAGTCTGTATATTGATAAAAAGTAGTTTATCTATCTTTTTATTATAATATACTAAACGGAACAGGTTTAAAAGCAGCGGAAGCGATGGGAAATTTGGTAACATGAGAGTCTGGTGGTTCAAATGGCTAATAACATAATCATTAATCACAATCTCAATTATTATTTTTGTATTGTATTGTATTGTTTGTTAACAGATGAGTAACAACACCAACTCACTATCAAAAGGAGCGGTACCGAAGGCCGCAAATGATGCAATAGCCAAGCCACTACACACGGGTGGGAGCAGCACGTCTTCTGTTACAAACAGTGAAAAGTCCTCTGCTGTCTCTGGGAAGAAATTCCCCAGCCAGCAACCAGCAGCTGGGGCCTCGAACCATGGGACAGCAAAGGGCTCAAAGATAGTTTGTAGCCCGACCCAACCAAGGTCGTAACCGCTGATCAAGGCAAGGCGTACAGAATCCTAATACGTCTGGCAACCAACCCAATCAGGAAGGACCAGACGTCGAAGGAGGACTATGATAAGGTCCAGGATGACATTGCCTGGGCGAGGGAAGTTCTTCCAAACTTCAACATGGAAATGACCCCTCCCTGGCAGCAACCAGCTGCTGGAAGCGACCAGACGGCAAAGGTGAACCCACCTAATAAGCCATCCACTACGAAGAGGGATCGGTCCATCGATGAGCGGCAACCGCTGTCATCCATACGGCCGAAGACTCATGGAGCCCTTCTTCGGGTCTCCTTTGCCGAGATGGCAAAAAATAAAAAGGTTGTGGGCGTTTTGGACGACTACAACCCACACGGCATAATACCCAAGAAATGGATTGAGCCACTGGAAATGGATTGAGGAAGGTTCAAGCCGTGCTGCCGTGAAGCACATCCACTTCTGGAAAACCCAGGGGCACCTCCCAGTTGTTACAGCTTGGGCTGGTTCCAAGGCAACATTCGGCTGGTAGCGTGTGAGGACGAGAGATCGGTGGTTCTCTACAAGTCCGCCATTTCAAAGGTGGGTGAAGTATACCCTGGAACGAAGCTGAGGGTTGTGGACGCCAAGGACATACCATCTTGTCCGAGGGCCAGGGCCTGGTTACCCGTACACCCTGCGGAACCAGAAAAGATCCTTCAACTTCTGAAAATAATGAAACCTGGGGCACCCACCAGTAACTTAAAGGTTATCAAAGTGGAAGGCTCAACCAAAGCAACCACTATGGTTACCTTCCAGGTTGATGACGAAACGGCCGAGTATTTAACCAAATGCGATGGACCAGCCTTCGGGCGCCTATATACCGAGCAGTAGCTTTTCCAACCGGAGGATGCCGATGCCACGTTGACGGAGGAGAGATTCTCTCACAATGTTACGGGTGCTGCAAATAAACCTGCACCATTTTAAAACAGCAACCGCAACTTCTACACAACTTCAACTTCGTCTATCCCCGGGCGAAGTAGATATTGCGTTTGTCCAAGAGCCATGGATTTCTGGTGACAGAATCAATGGCTTGAGGACACCAAAATATAACCTTTTCCAACTCCATTTTTAAATATACACCAATACCAGAATGACTATATTACCATGGAGAAAAATTATTTTGCAATTGTTTAAGCTTTTAGTTAGTGACTTACACCCCCAATCAGCCCATCAGCCTAATTCCAATCAGCTACAGTCCAATTTTCGTGAGTTGGAGTGGGACCCTTGGTATTGATCGATGGAATAGTGCGTAAGGAACAATAACTGAGCATTCTGCAACAGAATCTAGGAGGACTCATAGAAAATATGGGTCTAGCTGCTGAAATATGCATTTTTCAGCAAGACAATGACCCGATGCACACGTCACATTTGGTGATAAATTGAATGTTTAAGCAAATATTCCAGTCTATGAAGTGGCCACCGCAATCTCCAGACTTGAACTCAATTGAAAATCTATGGAGCCATGTCAAATCGCAGCTTGCGAAATATGCGGTCCCTCCAAGTGGCATGATGGAGCTGTGGGAGAGAACCAAGGACGTCCGGTACGCTATTCCTCCTGAAATGGTGCGACGCTAAACCCAAAGTATGCCAAATCGCATAGAGGAACTAAAGAAATCAAAAGGGCTGTGGACCCATTATTAAAAATTTTTTAATAAAAATATTTGTTTAAAAATAACCTCAGTGCAAAGCTGTAACACTTGACTTTTTTACTCTTTGCCATTGCATTTCTGTTCCAGCTTATCAAATGACTTCAAATTTTTTAAAAATCAGAGCCAAATATTGCACTAACAAAACAAGACTAACTTTTTAAGAATGCATAAAGTAGAAGAGAAAATACAGACCGTTAAAGTGAGAATATTGAACTCGTGTTACAGTTTTGCTCGTCAGTGTAAAATAAAAGTCGGAGTTTCGGGTTCGAACCGGTTCGGTTCAAAACCTGTTTGCAGCCCTGGCTTCCATTTCAAAGTTAAATATTGCCCAACCTCGAGATATAGCTTCGTTTAAGTTAAGTATTCCGTCTGAATCATTCCCAATCATATGTGACCCAGCATTCTGGTTGCCAGATATGATTGTGCATGAGTTCAGGCAAAACAATCCAATTAAGCCAATGCCAGGCAGCTTGCCCTCATATAGTTCATCCTCACATGTAGCGTCTAATAGGGTTTAAAAAAGCTAGTTCCGTCCGTCTGTCCTCTTATTGCCTATCAAAACGTTAGGGGTCTTTTATCTAAGCTCCATACGATATTTTTGAATAGTGCATCTTTTGAATTTGACATAGTTGCATTTTCAGAGACTTGGTTAAAATCCTAGATTTCTAATTGTGAAATCTTATCAAATGATTTTTTTATCTATCGACATGATCGACCGGGTCGCAAAGGTGGTGGTGTACTGATTGCAGTTAAGAAAAGTCACAGTTCCGAACTGATCATTGTTAATAAGCCTGTGAATGTTGCATTTGTTGCCGTTAAGGTAACGTTTGCTGTATTTTCTTTATTTATTACTCCCACCTTCGTCCGATATTGAAATTTATTTGCACCATTTAACCTGCGTTAAAGATGTTTTAGCCCAATTACGGGACATTGACTCACTGGTTGTTGTAGGTGATTTTTACTTGCCAAACATTACATGGTCAAATCCTAATGAGTCGACTTACCTTGTAGCACAAGTTAAGCATGATTTTTATACTCTGTACCGTGGGTACATAGAGTATATTAAGCTTTTGCAATAACCATATATAACCATCTGCGACCCCATAAAGTATGTATATTCTTGATCAGCAACAACAGCCGAGTCGATATAGCCATGTCCATCTGTCCGTCTGTCTGTCCGTATGAACGCACAGATCTCAGAGATGGTAAGAGATAGAGGTTTGACATGTATGGGACATATGCTTCTTATGTCTGCAGGCAGATCAAGTTTATTTTCAATTTTGGCCACGCCACCTCCCGCCTCCGCAATTTAGAAAAAACGTCATATCTCCCACAGCTTTAAAGATATATGGTTAGTTCCTTCTAGACATATTTAGTAATCAGGATTACTTATCGGTTCACCAAAGCAATGGTGAAGATCGGATGAGCGGTTGTCGAGTTATGATCAAAAGACTGTTAGCTGCAGCAGCGCAGTAGCAGCACTGCTCTCAGCTGCTCCTGCAGCATCAAAATTTATGCTGAGCGTTTAATTTCGTTGGTGCAGAGTATGTTATAGTCGGGCTTGACCGACTTTCTTTTTATATTCTGCACCGTAGGTACACAGAGTATTATAAGCAGGGCTGCAAACCCAAAAAATTTTTTGAATCTCCAGCTCGCGGGTTCGAACCAAAATTTACCAATGGTTCAGGTTCAAAATTTGGAGGTTCAAGATTTTTGGGCCAAGGTTTTGGTTCGAACCTTGGTTCAGCCAAGCTTTATACACGTTTATATAGTAAGCGACCTAAAACCGACATAAACTGTTAGGGAATTGTCTCGATCTTGGGTTGGGATGGGATTTCACAATACTTTATATAAATAGAGACACTTTCATACAACTCATGACCATCAAAGCAATGATTAAGTGTTTCTACTTATATAAAGTATTGTGACGAAATACTGTTCGGAACGGGTTCAGGTTCAGCTTTAATACCTTAAGAGGTTCGGTTCAAGGTTCGGTTCACAGTAATCTGAAAGCCGGAATTCCGGGTTCGAACCGGTTCGGTTCAAAACCGGTTTGCAGCTCTGATTATAAGTTTGTGCAAAAGTATGTAACATCGAGAAGGAATCATCTCCGACCCTATAAAGTATGTATATTCTTGATCAGCATCAACAGCCGAGTCATGTCCGTCATCTCCGTCTGTCCGTCTGTCCGTCCGTCCGTCTGTCTGTCCGTATGAACGAATAGATCTCAGAGATGGTAAGAGATAGAGGTTTGACATGTATGGGACATATGCTTCTTATGTCTGCAGGCAGATCAAGTTTATTTTTAATTTTGGCCACGCCCCCTCCCGCCCCCGCAATTTAGAAAAAACATTATATCTCCCACAGTTTTGAAGATAGATGGCCTGTTCCTTCTGGACATATTTAGTTAGTAGGATAACTTATCGATCCGTCTGGAGAAGATCGGATGAACGGTTTTCGAGTTATGATCAAAAGACTATTCGCTGCTACTGCAGCATCAAAATTTATGCTGAGAGTATAATTTTCTTGGTACAGAGTAAGTTATAGTCGGGCTTGACCGACTTTCTTTCTTGTTTGTTTAGATTGTCTGCTTGACATGTCTCTTTTGCAAATTAATTCTGTACAAAAATATTTAAACAAATTGTTAGAGCTTATTTTTGTCACTGACAGCACCAATGCCAGTGTCTCTAGGTTTCCCCCTCTATCACTGCCCGAAGATTCTTACCATCCTACACTTGAAGTCTGGCTTCCAGTTTTTGTACCTGTCCCTTTAAATTGCTTCCGCTAAGGAAACTTCACTTTGCTAAGTCAACTCATTTGTGCAACAGGCTGGTCTCCATTGTACAATGCGGTTGATTTAGATTTTGCTGTTACCTTTTTCTACGAGTCTATTAATTCTCTCTTAGATATCTGCATTCCTAATAGCGTCGCTTTCACCGCGTCATTAAATCCCCCTTGGTACTGTCCTAGACTTTCTAATTTGAAAAATATTAAGTCTAGCGGCTTTAAAAAGTATAAACGAACTGGTTCTGCGATTGATTTTTCTAAATATTCAATAGCAAAATCTAACTTTACACTTTTTAACTCCGAGTGCTATAACAATTATCTTGCTCGATGCAAAATTCCATTCGCACAGGATCCAAAGCAATTCTATAGCTTTGTGAACTCTAAGCGAAGATCTTCTTCTTTACCTTCCTCTTTTTTTCTGGGTAACCAAAAGGCTGGCAATGATTCCACAGCTGTTGACTTGTTCGCTGATTTCTTCCAATCAACTTATTCCTCTGCCCAATATGCGAACACTTCTTATCCTTATAACATTACTTCTTCCAACTCTATATGCGATCCAGAAATTTCCGAAACTTCTCTTCTTTCATTTTTAAAATCGCTAAAATCTTCATTCCCTCCAGGGCCTGACAGCATTCCTAGCTGTGTGCTCAAAGAGTGTTCTAGTTCTTTATGCAAAGCTTTGCTTAAGCTTTTCAATCTATCACTCAATTCGTCTGTCTTTCCATCTCTTTGGAAAGAATCTTATATTATTCCTCTCCATTAATAGGGTGGGAAGTCGGATATTTCAAATTACAGAGGCATTACAGGAAATTGTTAGAAGAGATTTTAGCTTTAGCAAAGCCTTTGAATCTGTCAACCATGATCTTCTCCTCTTTAAGCTCGATCGATTAGGATTTCCCTCCTCTTTTCTGCTCTGGGCCTCGTCCTATCTAAAAGATATAACTCAAAAAGTTCTGCTTCGTTCTACTACTTCAAAACCTGTGACTGTAACCTCTAGTGTACCTCAAGGTAGCCACTTAGGTCCTCTGTTCTTCACTCTTTTTATTAATGATCTCCCTACAATATTATCCTATTCTCATGTATGCCGCTGACGTTAAACTTATTTTATCTTTCAACAGCCCGATTCATTGCAAGATGGTCTTAACTCCTTGCAGGTTGAATTGCTACAAGTCCATGTTTATGACTTTCCATCGTTGCGAACCATTTCTGGTTTCCTATACGATTGATAATGAACAGTTGCAACGTATTTCGTCTGTCGTTGATCTTAAAATTCTGTTTGACCCCAAAGTGAGTTTTAATCACCATCTCCTCCATTGTTAACAAAGCGAATGGTGTATTGGATTCATTAAACTTTGGTCGAAGGAGTTTAGTGATCCTTACACCACTAAACTCTTTTATACTGCTTTAGACCGTCCCGTGCTAGAATACTATTCATCCGTATGGTGTCCGCAGTATAAAAAGCATGTTGATCCTATTGAATCAGTTCAGAAACAATTTTAGGTATATTGCCCTTCGTGGCCTAAACTGGGACCCTAACCAACGTTTGCCATCGTACTCCAGAAGACTCTTGCTAATTGAGCTTTCTTCGCTAGCTAACCGTAGAAGAGTCTTAGGTGTTTCTTTTCTTCATAAGTTAGTTATCGGTGGTGTAGGTTCTTCTGAACTCCTATGTCGCCTTAACTTCTTTGTTCCTTCTAATTCAACTAGAAACTTTTTTCCTTTAATCTTGTCTAGATGCACAACTGATTATGCCCAGCATAATCGATTTCGGGTTTAATGTCAAGACTATAACGATCTTTACCACCTCCTCTCAACAGATTTATCTCTCTTATCCTTAAAAACGACCCTATACCTATACTTATATCCGTGAAAATCTCTGACCACACCCAGCTGTGAATAGGGGCATAGCTTGCCGGACTGGCTAATAAAAGATTTACCCACCGAGTCAGAGATTTTTCGGTTATTCATTTATTTTTATTTTATTTTATTTTTAATTTGTTGTTGTTTATTTATTTTTATTTTTTATTTATTTCAATTTCAAATGAAAATAAAATCATAAGATTTTGGGTTGGCTGTTCTGGTATTCGACTTGCAATTCGAATGTTTCATTTCCAAATTGTTTTCCTTTTGACCACTACCTAACCTTAATCAGTTGAATGAAACAAACCAAATACAAACTGTGAAAAAATTTTCAAATTTTCTTTGGAATTCACAGGCTCCAAGCAATGTGAATTCAAATCGAGTAATTCTATCGAATTTGGTTAGCTCTAATATCGACTCTGACTAAATCAGGATGTGAATCGGGGCATAGCTGGCTGGACCGCCAAATAAAAATCCCCCACCAAGTCGGAGTCGTTATTAGTTTATTTTGTAATTTTGTTAGGCTTTCTCTGTTAGGCAGCCCCAGTAAATAAGCAGCCATACTTTATAGATGTCCGATTTCGACCAAACTTGGCAGAATTATGAAAAAGATTAGAATACTAGTATTTACGGAGTTTGGAAACGTTTGCATTAAAAACAAAAAAGTGATTCTCACTAGATCTAGTTTCTCGACCGATTATTTCTATGTCAGCTATAACCTATAGTCTCCGATTATGACAAAATTGTATTAAGAATTGTGTGATGCATTGAAAACAAAAAAGTTTTTCTTACTAAGACTATTTTTCTAACCTTACTTTTCTATGGCAGCCATACTTTATAGATGTCCGATTTCGATCAAACTTGACAGAATCATGGAGAAGTATGAAAACTAGTTAATACGGAGTTTGGAGACGTTTGCATTAAAAACAAAAAAATGTTTCTTACTAGAACTAGTTTTTCCTATGGCAGCTATATGTTATAGTCATCCGATCCGCCGATCCGACAAATGTGCAGCGTATTTGTACCAGAAATTTTCGTGCAAAGTTTCGTCACGATAGCCTTAAATCTGAAGGAGGAGATGGCATAGAAACAGACGGACAGACAGACGGACAGATGGACATGGCTATATCGACTCAGATCTTCATGCTGATCAAGAATATATGTGCTTTATGTGGTCGGAAATGCTTCCTTCTATGCGATACAAACATCTGGATAATTTCAATATACCCTCTGCAAGAGTATACAATTTATTGACCTTCCTTCGCTAGCTAACCGCAGAACAGTCTTAGGTGTTGCTTTACTTCATAAGGTAATTATCGGTAATGTAGATTCTTCTGAACTCCTCCTTCCTTTTTACGTCAACTGAAACAACTAAATTGTCAATAATCAAATGTAACAAAACGACTAATGCCCATCATTTTGATTAGCTATTGTTCATAAGCCTGGTTGATCAAATCTTATTTTATGAAACTAGTTGTAGTCAAAAAATCATTTTGACTTAGTCAATAGTTCAGTCATATCCAACCCTGCTTCTAGCACCTCGGCCCTATAATCTACACGTGATTGAAAAGGGGCAAAAACAGGGTTTTTTGAGACTTTGAGACCATTTTACCCAAAATCCCTACGTGTTAAGCACTTTTGGAGGCCAGATTCGTGTTCAGCGACGAGAATCCTAAAAGAATATCCTTGTCCGATCTTTGAATCAGGAAAATAGTTCATTTTTATATATACAGGGTTGCCCATATTCGACGGACCCATGTTTTTTTTAAAAAAATCAAAGAAAAAAATAAAAATTTGGCGGTTGGCAATCTTAATCATTTAATTTGTTCCAAGTAGATTTGTTTACATCAATTTTTGAATATGATATCTCTCAAATGGCCGCCTCTGGCGTTGAAGGCGTATTGTGCCCTTTTTGCAGCATTTTCCATCGTTTTCGCCAACATTTCGGCCGGAATAGCGGCTATTTCTTCACGAATGTTGTCCTTGAGCTCTTCTTACGGTCCTTGGCTTGTTAACGTAAACCTTTGACTTCAAATATCCCCACAAGAAGAAGTCAGGCGGCGTCAAATCGGGCGAACGCGGTGGCCAGTCCAAATCACCACTTTTCGACATCAAACGGCCCGGAAACAATTTCTTCAGAAAATCGATTGTTATGCGACTTGTGTGCGGTGGAGCGCCGTCTTGTTGAAAACCCAGAACTGCCTCATACGCTTTCGACGAATAATTGGCATCACAAAATTGGTCATCATGTCGCGATAACGCTCCTGGTTGATGGTAACAGCATGGCCATTTTCATTTTGGAAGAAAAACGGCCCAATGACCGTTTTCGCACTAACGCCGCACCAAACTGTGACTTTTTCGTCATGAAGAGGCACTTCTTGAATCTCCTGAGGATTTTCAGTGGCGTAAATACGACAATTTTGCTTATTTACGGTCCCATTCAATGTGAAATTTTAATTTTTTAAAAGCACGTTGAGTTTTCACAATTGACCTGTTCTGTTGAATGTAAATTTCAACTATTTCAGAGCGCTCGCGTGGCGTGTATTGTTCCATGGTAAAAATCTGCTTGGACTGACGCTTCAAACGCGGTATGTCATTAAGCGATCTGACATCTCTGTCAAAAGTTATGGCGTTGCCAGATGGGTCCGTCGAATATGGACAACCCTGTAGCTGGAAGTCATCGGCATACATATAAACAATACATTCGGTCAGGTTATCAGTGAGATCATTGATAAAAGCAGAAAAAACAAATGGACCAAGGACAGAGTCTTGGGGGACACCATATTTGGTTGACACCATTTCCGATGAGCGGTTTCCCATGACCACGGATTGCTGTCGACCAGTCAAATAGGAGTTTATAAGTTTTGTGGCTGAGGTGGACAAATTATATAGTTTTCTCAATTTAGTGCAAAGAACATTATAGTCGACAGTATCAAAGACTTTGCTAAAATCTAATAAAGCCAATAATGTTACGTAACAATCGTCAACATTTTTGCGGACATCCTTAACGATATTTGTGATGGCTGAATTGCAGCCATGATTCTTTCGGAAACCGGATTGCAGGGGGCTCAAAAGGCAGTTTCTATCGAAGAATGTTTTCAAAAGCTCTTGAGATGAAAGGTAATATCGTTATTGGTATTGGTCTCCTTCTACTCAGGGCGGGCCAATGGCAGAGGAGGTGTTGTACTGTTTCCTCCTCTTCTTCGTACCTGCAACTTCTGCAGAAATCATAGTGAGTGACTCCTAGTCGTGCAGCGTGTCTGCCGATAAGACAGTGACCCTTTAGGGTTCCCACCAGAAGCGAAATGTGTTCCCTTCTGTGGCGTAAAAGCGTGGTGGTACGCTTTTGGTTTAGTGTTGGCCACGTAAGCCTCGCTACCGCACAGGAGGAAAGGTTTTTCCACCTACCAGCAGCGAGACGACGTGTTTCAGCTTTTGTGTGGAGCTTAAAAGTTGCCATAGGCATACCTATCGTGCTCTTCTCTGAAAGGAGCTCGATGGTGGTACCTATTCTGGCCAGTTTGTCCGCAGACTCATTTCCTTCTATGTATTAAGTTTGCTCCGCCTTAGTCGTAGTCCATCGGTGCCATCAGGCATCCGTCCAACGTTCCCAATGAATTCACTTTATTTGTTGGTTTTGTAGTTTATTCTTTTAAAATAAAATGTCTTTAATTTTAGCAGGCCTTGTGGCCAGTTGGAGCGCTCATATATATCTGTTCTTACAATTATCACTTAAGCGCTCATGCAGCTAAGTCTCGTAGCTACGCTGCCAACAGCGGCAGCGGAGAGACGTTTATATGTTTTTATATATAGCTATGCTCGCTTAGGCTGGAGCGCAAGGGTCTATGTATATGCACTTGAGTTTATAGCATTGGGGGTCTGCGTGTGACAGAAATGCTGACACTTGCATTTTCCGTTAGGGAACAAAGGCTGGCTCGTATTTCGGCCACTTATGTTAATGAATTGGGACTTGGACTTTGTAGTTAGGTTTATTTATATATATGCATCAATGTATGAAGTACAGTGTGCATTCGCTATATGTGCATAGTACATCTCCCTTCTTTTGAAAAATAACGTAATATAATGAAGTTATTTTCTAAAGGATTATTTTTTGTATGTATATATATTTTTTTTTTTTGGTTTTTATTTTTTTTGTTTTATAAAAATGTTTTTTTTTTTTGTTTTTTTTTTTTTCGAATCAAAAAGTATTTATATTGTTATTTAGTTTAATGTATGGTTATTGTTATTTTATCTAGTGTATGGCCATACAAGATATATTTATAAAAATACGAAATAATTATGAAATAAAAATTTTCAATCTATCTTTATGTACTATTTGTTTTTTATTTTTACTGTTTGATATTGTTATATTATCCCTATCTCCTAAATGTTCCACCTTATATGGTCCAGTATATTTATAATCTAGCTTATGTCCTGCTTCATTTTTCAATAAAACCTGATCTCCTATTTTTAACTCAAAATTTAAAATAGTCTTGTCGTAATTAATTTTTTGTTTTTGCTTACGAGATTCTAACATTAATCTAGCTCTCTTAAATGCTTGTTCTAGTCTAAATTTCGATTCTTTTGCGTAATCTTCTATATTGTATAGTGGTTGTATCTTATCTATACTATTAAAATGTTTTGGTAAATTTGAAGTTTTACCAAAAACTAACTCATATGGACAATAGTCATGTGCCATAGAGGGGGTTGTGTTAAAACAATATACGAAGTATTGGAGCCACACATCCCAATCTGATTTGTCAACTGAGATGTATGATCGGAGGAACTCATTAAGTGTTCTGTGGCTTCGTTCCACGGTACCTACTGTCTGGTGATGATGTGCGGTAGAAGTTATGTTTTTGATGTTTAAATTTTTGCATAAATCTTCTATTATTGAATTTTTATATTCTGTTCCCATGTCCGTAATGAACGTCTTCATTGGACCGTACTTTAGAATAAAATTTTCGAATATAGCTTTTGCTACTGTATTTGCACTTTTGTTTTTAATTGGTATTGCCACAAGGTATTTTGTTAAATCGCAGATTAAGGTTACTGCATATTCATTTCCTTGTTCAGATTTAGGTAGTGGACCGATCGTATCCACAATTACCCTGTCGAAAGCCATTTGTGGCGTTTCAGTTATAGTTAATGGGGTCTTTGTGTGCTTAGTCGTTTTTGACTTTTGGCATTTGTGGCATTTTCTTATATAATTTGATATATCTCGGGTCATGTTTTTCCAATAATAATGCCTTTTTATTTTTGCTAATGTTCTAGCTATGCCTGTATGACCTCCTTGTATTGGATCGTCATGGAATGTAAACAGTATTGCTTCTTTCTCTTTATCATTATTTGATAATAGGGTCACCGGCTTGAGTAGCGCTACTCTTAGAGATTGTAATATTTTATTGCCCATTATTTTGAAAGATATCTATTGATATAGTGTCAAAGATCTTTTCGCTCGGTGCCACTTATGAGTTGGCTGATATTTAGTATACCGGCTTCTTTTTCAAGCCTTTGAAAGAACTGACCTAAGTCGAGAATTCCATTGGTGTACATATCGCTAACGTCAATTCTTGCTTTAACTTTTTTTCCATGCTTTAGCAAGCATATTGAATCCGTTAATCGCAAGGTCACTACTTTTCGTACCTCATCATTTACAATGACTTCGTATACGTTGGGCTGAGAAGCTTCATTTAGAGTTTGCTTATGCAAATCTACTTTTTCGTTTTCTTTTCCTGCGCAGGAATTTTTCTGTTTACTCTGATTTCTGGTAGTGACTTTCAGAATTTTATTGTTCGTCTGTATATTTTTTAAATCATCTATTGTGATTCGTGATAGCGCGTCGGCTACATAATTGTCTTTTCCCTTTAAATATTCAACTGTGAAATTATATTCCTCTAATTCAAGTCTCATTCGTGTCAGTTTCGAACTGGGATTTACCATTGAAAATAGGTAAGTGAGTGCTTTATGATCTGTTTTGACAGTGAAGTGTCTACCATAAATATATGGTCTGAAATGTGTTATTGCCCAATGAATAGCTGATAGTTCTTGTTCTGTTGTACTTTTGTTGCTTTCGCCTTTTGTAAAAGATCTGGATGCGTATGCAACAGGGAGCTGTAGTCCATCTTTGTTTTGACTTAGGACTGCTCCACATGCTAATTTACTAGCATCTGTGATTATGCAAAATTCTTTGCTGAAATCTGGATATTGCAAAAGTGTTGGGTTTATTAATGCTGATTTTAGATGTTCGAAGGCTTTCTGGCATTCAGATGTCCATTCAAATTTTACATCTTTTTTACATAATCTTGTTATGTGACGGGAATAGTCGGCAAAATTTTTTATAAATCTTCTGTAATAATTACAAAATGCGACAAATCTTCTAGCGCTGTCCGCATCATGTGGGACTGGATAATTTTGAATGACATCGTATTTTTTGTCGTCTGGCAAGATTCCTTTGTCTGTGCATTTATGTCCCAAAAAGGTGACTTCATGCATAAAAAATGAACATTTTTCAGGGTGTAACTTTAGATTGTGTTGCCTACATTTCTCAAAAACATCGGTTAAGTTTTTGAGCATATGTTTTTCGGAACAACCAATGACTATTAAGTCATCCATGTAAAGGAATGCTTGCGAAGGTTCCAGTCCAGAGAAAGCTATAGTCATCATTCTCTGAAAGGAATTTGGCGCTATTTTTAATCCGAATGGTAGTCGCGTGAAGCGATATGAACCATTGTTTGTTGAAAAGGATGTTATATCGCGTGAACTTTTTTCGAGTTCAATTTGATGAAAACCTGACATTAAGTCAAGGCATGAAAAATATTTTGCTCTACCTAGTTGATCTAAAATATCATCAATTCTAGGCAGCGGAAATTTATCGGACAACAGTTTTTTATTAATTTGACGATAGTCAATTACTAATCGCCATTTTTTCTTGTCGGAATCGGGTAGTGACTTTTTTGGCACTAATAAAAGTGGGCTATTATAAGCTGACACAGATGGTTCGACTATTTGGTCGTTTATCAATTTTTGTACTTGTCTTTCTATTTCATCTTTCTGACTATGAGGACTTCTATAATTTTTTATATAAGTTGGTTCATCATCTTTCAATCTCAGTTTTTGTTTATAAAAATTGTTAGTGGTTATTGATTCGGTGTCTAGTCCGAATACATCACTATATTGGGTGCATAAAGTTGTGAGTTGTTTATGAAATTGTGGTGGGAAATTTTTCGAAAGTTGTTTTAATACACATTGTTCTCTGTTATTTAAGTCTGTTTCAACTACATCGTAGTTTGAAAGTGGTTCATATTTTAAATTTTTTATGCTGACTACTTGATCTGTATTTGTTGTATTTAGTAGTCTTACGAATGCATTTTTTACAGTTACTATGGTATTTGCTATGTAAATACCATGCTGTATTTCTTGGTTTGGAATCAATACACTGTCTTCTGTTGAGGTTATTTCAATTTTTCGGACAACTTGGGATCTTGCTGGCAGAACTATGGAATTGTTGCCAGAACTGTATGTTATTGGAACATGAATCGGGTATTTTAAATTATCTGGCCTAATTATAAGCCAGTCCTCATTTGGCTTGAAATCCAATTGACAGTTGTATTTTTTAATAAAATCGATTCCCAGTATTCCATCACAAGGAATAGCGAATTCTAAATTTACAATGTGAAAATCATGTGGAATTATATATTGTGAAGTTTGTATTTCAATAGAAGTTAAACCTTTTGATTTGGTAACCTCTTGACTTATTCCCTGTATATTGATAATATGATCATTTTGGATGTATTTAAAAACATCCGAATTTTCTTTTAATATTGATATTTCTGCACCTGTGTCTATCAAAAAGACTAATTGATTTCCTGTTTCTACATGTATGAAAGTTACAAAAGTATTTAGGCTGAGATTGATTTTGTGAACTTTACTTTTTCCTACTGTTGAGTACTTAAAGGGTTTTGCGAGTTTTCCGGTTGGTTTCCCGATGCATTTTGGGCTAATCTAACATTGTTACTGTTATTATTATAACCTCCATTTTGGTGGTTATTTCCCTTGTAGCCTCCTCTATTATTTCCTCTATTGTTTCCTCTGTAATTATTGTTGTTGTTATTTTTGTTATTGCTGGTGTAATTATTGGTATGGCCGTTATTTCTGTTATTGCGGTTGTAATTATTGTTATAATTGTTGTTATTATAATAACCGCGGCCATTGCCTCTTCCGCGAGAATTACCTCGGTAATTGTTACCTTGATAATTTTGTCCTCCACGGGTGTACAAAATGGCATTTTCATTGCCTGTCATTTCAGTACTACATTGTATGTACTTTGTGACGGCTTCGTTCATGGTTTTGAAGTTTCCGGCCTCAAGAATCGTTTTGAGCCTTCCATGATCACAATTTTTAATCATTGCTGTAATGGCTTTTTTTGTACTGAATTTATCAGCATGTTCTGCTGATAAACCCTCATCGATATACGATGCTTCCAATAGCCTCCGCAAATGGTCAATTTCTGACGTGAATTTTTCGGCTGTTTTTCCTTTCTGGGTGGTTTTATCCAACTTTGCTTCTACTACATCGGATGTTTCACCGACTATAGTGTCTTGTAATTTTTTTATTATGGAGTTTATTGTGGTCTCGTTTTGTACCTTATATAGGGTAGACCCTATTATTTTCGACTTTATGACCTCGACTGCTAGCTCTTCGAATGCACCTTTGGTAAGGTTAACTAACTTCAAAGCCGTTACGAATCTTTGAAGGTGTAACCTCTGTCCATTAAATTCTGGAACAGCATTCGAGATATCTTTTATATACGCCCTTTGGGCAGCCGGGTCTGTCATTATGTCTGGCTTTGTTTCTATTTCACTGGTATCATATATTTCTTCCTGTTCCGGTAATGAGATTACCGCAGGGATTGTTAGATCGTGTAGATCTTTTTCTTTCACTTTAATCCCTTCGCTCAGTTCAGGATCTTCATCTTCCGATGTATCTGTTCCTTGTTTGTCTGATGTTTCCTCAGTGATATCTATTGTCAAAGGGGTATTTAAGATATTCGGTATCGATATATCTAACTGGTACCTTTCCTTGACGGTTATCAAATTCGTACGTAACTTGATCAATAACTTTGATATTTTTGACCAGTTCTTTATACTTATTGATTTCCTATTCTCATGCACTAAAATTCTTGCCTCATTAAAAGAGTCAACAAGGATTGTTGCGTGCCTATTTAAGGTGTCTTTTTGAATTGGTCTATTCTGGCTTACGCTCTTGTAGGATTTTTCAAAAGTAGCTTTTATTTCTAGGATGTTGTGAGTTAGTGTCTCCCATTCCATACTAAGGGTTTGTATTCATTTGAATCAATTTTTTTTTCGTATTTACTTCCTTTTTCCCAAAATTATTTCGTTTAGTCATGGTTTTAATTTTAAATTCCTTTTTTTTTTCTTTATTTCATTAAAAATCAGTTAAAAATTTAATATGTATTTTTTTTTCATTTAAGCCATTGTGAACGTATTGCTATTATAATTGTTTGCGGTCGAAAAGTACAAAAAAATTTGTTTTATATATTATCTAGACCGTTGGCATGGCTTAAGGCCCTTTTTGTGACGCATTTATTGTGCATGATGTATGCTTTATATATGATATATGCGCACATAATGAATACAATTATAGATAGCAATATATTCGTGAGTTTAGGATCAATATTTGTTGATTCGATTTTATTTATTACATTTGCAGTGGAATCCACTGTCTTTGTGTCTATTAAGGCCATATCGAGAATTTGTTCTGTACTGTCTGATTTTGATATTTTGTTACTTAACATGTATATTTTGTGGGTACAGTGGGGAAAACTTTTATATAACTTTTTCTTTATATAGTGGCCTTTCTCCTGATTTAGGCATTTATATCCTATTGTTAAAAATTTTCTTTTTGACTTATAGTATTACAGGTATCCCTACCTAGGTAAAAAAAAAATGATAAAACCGCAGCTAGAAACTGCCTGTTTTGTACAATTGTTGTTAACATTTAAATTATGCAGCGCAGTGCAAATAAGATTAGAAAAAAAAATGGTTACTGCATGCTGCTCATCCTTCTTCGGTCTGCTTCAGTTAATGTTGGGCTCGGATTCTTGCCATTCCGGATCTTGCTGCACGGGCTGCCAGGAACTCGCCTTTATCTCGGTGGCCGGTGCTGGCTGCACAGGCTGACATCTATCGCTGGGTTAAAGTTCATTTTTTGTGATTTGTTTTTGATCGTTGTGGTGTCCCACGATGGCAAGGCTTGTTTCTCTTGCTGAAGTTGTGATTTTGTTTTTGATCGTTGTGGTGTCCCACGATGGCAAGGCTTGTTTCTCTTGCTGAAGTTGACGTTTCCCTCGTTGAATGTTTTTTCGTTGTGTGTGAAAAAATATGTTTTTTGTTTTATTTTAGGTTCACATATATATTTTGTGGGTACAGTGGGGAAAACTTTTATATAACTTTTTCTTTATATAGTGGCCTTTCAATTTTTGGCCATTTTGCGTATTGTAATATTTTTTCTCGTTTTCCTTACACTGTACTCACTCAGTTACTAATGTCCGGGTCTCCTGACCCAATGTCACGGTCGCCATGTATTAAGTTTGCTCCGCCTTAGTCGTAGTCCATCGGTGCCATCAGGCATCCGTCCAACGTTCCCAATGAATTCACTTTATTTGTTGGTTTTGTAGTTTATTCTTTTAAAATAAAATGTCTTTAATTTTAGCAGGCCTTGTGGCCAGTTGGAGCGCTCATATATATCTGTTCTTACAATTATCACTTAAGCGCTCATGCAGCTAAATCTCGTAGCTACGCTGCCAACAGCGGCAGCGGAGAGACGTTTATATGTTTTTATATATAGTTATGCTCGCTTAGGCTGGAGCGCAAGGGTCTATGTATATGCACTTGAGTTTATAGCATTGGGGGTCCGCGTGTGACAGAAATGCTGACACTTGCATTTTCGTTAGGGAACAAAGGCTGGCTCGTATTTCGGCCACTTATGTTAATGAATTGGGACTTGGACTTTGTAGTTATGTTTATTTATATATATGCATCAATGTATGAAGTACAGTGTGCATTCGCTATATGTGCATAGTACACTATGTTGCGGTGTCCTGGCACCCATATAAGGTGTATACTGAAGTCTCGTTCGATCTCATTTAGAGATGAACGGCATTCAGTAAGCGTTTTGGTATTGTTGGTATATGAGTCAAGGGCTTTAAGGGCGGCTTGACTATCTGAGTATATGAAGACGTTTCCTTCTCTGATTGGTAGTGTGCTAAGGTAGGTGGCTGCTTCCTGAATAGCCACCACTTCCGCTTGGTACACGCTACAGTGATCAGGAAGGCGGAACGATAAGTTCAAGTTTTGGTTGGTGGAGAAGACTTCCCCTTCTACTTTTTCGTCAAGCTTAGAGCCATCAGTGTAGATGCTGGTGGCATTGGCTTTGCCGCTATTAAGATTTTCGCACTTCTCTGTACCTTATGCAGATTGTTAAGGACTGATTGTTTCTCAAGCGCTGGACACCAAACTAGTGCTCCGTAGAGTAGTATGGCCTATGGCCTTTTTGCACGAGAAAAGGGCAATGGTTGCCTTTTTTAAGCGTTCGTTTATAGGCTATGCACACTACAGTCCATCTCAGCGGAACGATGAGAAGATGGTGGAAAAATGAAACTCGTGTTCATACTGTCACCGTCCACCGTCTACCGTCAGTGCCTTCTTCTTCTTCCCCCATAATTGAAGCATACGTGTTAATCAAAATAAATAAATAATCTAAAATAATGGAAAATAGTTCGTCTAATTTGGTGGTTTTGCTATTCAACTAATTGCCGAGTTGGAAAATGGCGGATACGTGGATCATATGGACATCGAAAACATGGTTTTGATGTTCCTGTTGACGCTATAAAAACTGCAATTGCGGAGTCATTTTTAGCGTGAAGCAAAAAGTGTTTAAACAAAAGTTAATTTTAATGCCTTCCATTGGCGCTTAATTATTGAATCTATAAATTTTTTTTATTATCTAATAATTCTAAAAGCATAGTCGAATCAGTCTTTTTTGGCTTGAGCAAATCCAAATGACAGTTTTAGAAAGAGGTGTTTTGGTCACTCATTTTCCGCAAAATGTTTTGAGTCTGCTTCCTCTGCATTTCATTTCTCTCCCTAGCCAACAAAATCAGTTCCTAGTGGGTGCCAGTATTCGTCCTTGCATCAGTCCAGTGGATTTTAATCCCTCTGCTCCATCAGCATGGCCATCTCCTGGTAGACGTTTTTTCAACAGTCGACATTTAAAGTTTGCAATCACTTGTGGCACTGAATTGTTTACGTGTTCGTTGCGAATGTCAATTTTTTTAGTGGTGGACACAGAAATATCGCATTCGCGATGAGTGAAAAAGCATGAGATAGGAACATCCCCAGCCGACGGGGGAATATTTTGAGAAAATTTGGCACGGCAAGTTCTTATGTGCCGTGTTTGACGGTAGACGGTAAACGGTAGAGTTGGGCTAGTGTGAATAGGCTATTATGTTGTCATTCCAGATGTTGTAGTTTCCTATCCATGATGACTCCCAAGTATTTGGCATTGTCTCCAAATTTAAGGCTTACTCTATTGATTTTTGGGGGGATAAGATCAGGAATTTTGTACCTTCTGGTAAAAAGCTCTAGTTTCGTCTTCGCTGGGCTTACGCCCAAACCAGAAGATATTGTCCACTGAGCAAGTGCAGTCAGTGCGTTCTGCATGAGGTCACACAGCGTCTGTGGAAATAGTCCACATTTGAAAATGGCAATATCGTCTGCACAAGCCACCACTACGTGACCCTCCGCCTCCATGAGCCGCAGCAGTCGGTTAACTGCTACAACCCATAGTAGCGGAGATAGAATGCCTCCTTGCTGAGTGCCTCTGTTAACATATCTGCGAGCAGATGCACCACCAAGCTGGAAATACACCGACCTGCTGGTTAGCAATTGGTCGATGAATCTTACCAGCGGTACATCCACTCCCACATATGTTAAGGCCGCGGTGATGGCTTAAGGTTGGACGTTATTAAAGGCACCCTCAATGTCGAGAAATGCTACTAGAGAATAAGCTTTTATTTCAAGAGATCTTTCAATCTTTGAGGTCAGAGAGAGCAGGGCGGTTTCGGTGGACCTACCCTTACTGTAAGCATGTAGTGTGCGTGCTAGATGAGCGGGACTTATAGTTTGCCTCAGGTGTGAGTCTATAAGTCTCTCAAGAGTTTTGAGTAGAAATGAGGATAGGCTGATTGGCCTATCAGCCTTCGGTATGAATACCACTTTAGTTTCTCTCCATCTGGTAGGAATTTAGTTGATTTTGAGACTGCTTACATAGATTGTGTAAAGCCAGGTCATTGTGTACCCAATGCTGTGTTGTAGTTGGGCTGGAAATATGATATCTGGGCCCGGCGATTTAAATGGTTCGAAGGAATCGATAGCCCACTTAATTCTGGGCTCTGTGACAATGGTGTTGACTTGATTTGTAGAAAGCTCGGTTGGCCTAATTTGAGTTATTGGGTTAAGGGCGCACTCGGGAAAGTGAGTGCTTAGCAGAAGATCTAGAGATTCTTCGCTTGAGTCGGTCCAGGTTCCGTCTGTTTTTTGTAAGAGTCCTGGCGGTGTTGATAAGCTTGCCAGGATCTTTCTGAGCCGAGATGCGTCAGAAGTGAGTTCTATATTACTACAATAGTTGGCCCAGGAGGAGCGTTTAGCCTTCCTGATAGCTTTCTTGTAGGTGTTTAGCCTTTGTTTATATAACTCCCAAGCAGTAGTTTGATCGTTATATTTGGCTACGTTGAATGCACGTCTGCACTCTTTCCGGAGCTTGTCAAGCTCTGCAGACCACCAAGGTGGTTTAAAGGTGGATTTTATTTTCCTAAGAGGGCAAGCCCTATTAAAAGAGACCGCATACGCGTTGGTGAGCGTATCGACAAGATCGTCTATCTGTTTCCCCGTACTAGGTGAATATGGTGGAGACGGTTCAAGCTTTTTGGAGAGAAGTTTGTTGTGTACTTCCCATCTTGTCTTTTTTCGGGTTCTGCATCTTTTTGGGAGAAGGACACTTATTTGCTAGTACGACCTCTATTTATCTATGGTCAGAGAAGGAGTGCTCTGGCAACACCTTCCATGAAACCAATTGATCACAGAGGTCTTCGGAGATAAGGGTAATATCTAAGAAATCCTCTCGGTTTTTGATAATAAAGGTAGGGTCGTTTCCTTCGTTTGCTATATGCAGATTTGTCTGTTAAAGGTAATTGTACAGTGACGCACCGCGCTCGTTGATATCTGTGCCCCATAGTGTGTGGTGTGAGTTGGCATCGCCTCATAAGATAAGGCTTGTGTTTGTTTTTGTGCTGTTTCCGGTTAGGACCCGGTTATGTCTGGGTGTCATGAGCCATATAAAAAGAGGCCAGCCTGATGGTCGAACTTCCCAGTTCCAGGCTGACCGTGGTGATGTCTCCATCACTGAACTGAGGAAGTAGAAGTGTGTTAAAATGTTTTTTGATCAAAATACATGTTCATATTTTTTCCTTAGCCTTGGTGTAAAAAAGGTTATATTTTGGTGTTCTCACGCCATTTATTCTGCCATCAGAAATCCATGGCTCTTGGACAAACACAATATCTACTTCGCCCGAGGATAGACGAAGTAGAAGTGCAGCGGTTTCTGCTTTAGAGTGGTGCAGGTCTATTTGCACCACCGCACAGTGGTCGATTTCATAGGCCAAAAATAAAAAACAAAAAGTCTAAAATATGCCACTGTATGTATCAAAACTATTTCTTGTAAGAACAATAAAACATACGATAAATTCATTTTTGCTCTATAGTGTGAGAAGGGAGACAATAAAGACACGCGGACTGCGCAGTGAACGGAGCTTTAAGTTTATCTCTCAAAAACAAAAATGCAATTGTAATATTAAATTGCGTTGCCACCTTTTGCCCCTGTCTGTGTTATTCGTGTTATTCTACCATGCAGTTTTTGTGTTGTTTTGCCTATACGTTCGTGTGTTTTCATTGGTTGTGTTGTGTTCGTCATAATTGCTTGTGCTTTGGTTTTCTTATGATTTTATAAATTTTATCAAAATTTTGTTTTATTCGTACTTATATAAAGACACATCATATCAATGTGAACTTTCACGCATATATATTTATACTCTGTACCGTAGGTACATAGAGTATATTAAGTTTGTGCAAAAGTATGTAACAGCCAGAAGGAAGCATCTCCGACCCCATAAAGTATATAAATTCTTGATCAGCATCAACAGCCGAGTCGATATAGCCATGTCCGTCTATCCGTATGTCCGTCTGTCCGTCTGTCAGTCTGTCCGTCTGTCTGTCCGTATGAACGCACAGATCTCAGAGATGGTAAGAGATAGAGCTTTCACATGTATGGGACATATGCTTCTTATGTCTGCAGGCAGATCTTGTTTATTTTTAATTTTTGCCACGCCCCCTCCCGCCCCCGCAATATGGAAAAAACGTCATATCTGCCACAGTTTTAAAGATAGATCGTTCGTTCCTTCTGGACATATTTAGTAATTAGGATTACTTATCAATCCGCCAAAGGAATGGTGAAGATCGGATGAACGGTTGTCGAGTTATGATCAAAAGACTGTTCGCTGCTGCAGCGCAGTAGCAGCGCTGCTTTAGGTGCTACTGCAGCATCAAAATTTATGCTGAGTGTATAATTTCGTTGGTACAGAGTATGTTATAGTCGGGCTTGACCGACTTTCATTCTTGTTTTGATATGTGGTGTTTAGAAAAAGGTTCATTTGCTGATAAAGATAAAAACGTATATAACGACCTAAAACATAGATTCGAATCTGATGGTTACGAATTTATTGAAAATAATTTTTATGAAAAGACTCGAACAATGGCAAATAAGGGGAATAGAAGATAGAGATAGATTTCTGAAAAGGAAACAAAATATTCAGTGCGAGTTCCGTAAAAAAAAGGGTTTAGTTGTCGACAAACCAAAAACAGGTGGTAGTGGATCTTTAAATGATGGGAAGACTGCAAGAAAATTTTTCAATGATGCCCATTTATCTGCTGAAATAACTTGCTTAAAAAAACATCTAATAGAAAATTGTGCCGCATTACTGCAAGCCTTATCATCAGGGTATACAATTAATGTGGAAAAATTTAGAAAACTTGCGCTAGGTACTGCAAAAGAACTAACATCCAAGTACTCTTGGTATTATCTTTCTCCGTCAGTCCATAAAATTTTAATTCACACTCCCGATGTTATCTAAAATGCACTAGTTTCAATTAGAGAGCTCTCAGAAGAAGCTGCTGAGTCAAGGAATAAGGACGTTAAGATGTATCGACATACACGAATGAACTCTCGGGTCGCTACAAATCAGGACTTGTTCAACCGATTACTTTTGAGCTCAGATCCTTTTATCACTGGCCAACGAAATTTACCTTGCAAAATTAAATCGATTTTACAAAAATCAGTTTTTGATTGACTTGAATAATATTAAAATTTTTTTTTCTTATTTAAACTTTTTTAGCTTTAACTATTTTTGATAAATTATAATTCGTTATCATCATTATCATATCATTACAATTGAGTTCCCCTAAATGTTGTTATTTTAATAAATTAGTCAAAAGCAAAACAAAAGATTTTGCGTTTTCTACAAAATTATTTTCCAACGCGCGGGAGCCGACGTGGCAAGTGGAAGAGGGGTTTGGAGCGTTTTATTTCTGTTCATATTTTTGTTTATAACTTATTATAGTATTAAAAAGCTCAGAAAAAAATTTCACTTTGATATAGGCAGTGGAAGTATTTTTGGCCGCTGATTCCATACAAGACCGACCACTGTGCACCCGTATCATTTTCGGAGAATCTCTCCTCCGTCAAGGTGGCATCGGCATCCTCCGGTTGGAGAAGCTCCTGCTCGGAATACAGGCGCCCGAAAGCTGGTCCATAGTCAGACCCTCCTGAGATGTAGCCACAGCGCTCTTTTGGTTGAGGGGTACGCTCTATCTCCATCTCCTCATCACTCTGCTCCTCCACATCAACGCTTGCTGCAAGTTCTGATGTGTCGGTTTTGGAGACATTCATGACGACTCTTTGAAATCCGTAGTTTAGGACTCCATTGCATTTGGTAAGACTCTCAACCGTCTCATCATCAACCTGGAAGGTGACCAACGTGGTTGCTCGTGTTGAGCGCTCCACTCTAATCACCTTCCAGTTGCTGGTGGGTACACCAGGATTCAGCATCTTCACTAGTTGGAGTATTTTTTCTGGTTCCAATGGGTGCACGGGTAACCATACTCTGGCCCTCGGACAAGATGGTATGTTCTTGGCATCCACTACCTTCAGATTTGCCCCTGGATATACCTCCCCGACCTTTGCTATGGCTGCCCTGTATAGATCTACAGATCTCTCATCCTCGCAAGCCACCAGTCGGATGTTTCCTAAAACCACCCCAAACTGTAACAGCAGGGAGGTGCTCCAGGGTTTCAAAGAAGCAGATCCAAGGTGACTCGGCTTGTTGCCGCCTCGATCCATTTCCAGTGGTGTTTTGGAATCGTGCCTAGTGGGTTGCCCTCATCCAAAACGCCCACTATCTTTTTGTTTTTTGCCATCTCGGCAAAAGATACTGGAAGGGGTGCTCCATGTGTCTTTGGACGATTGGACGACAGCGGTTGCTGCTCATCCATGGACCGATCCCTCTTTGCAGTGGATGGCTGCTCAGGTGGGGTCGGTTGGTTAGTTACGGCAGCAGGTTGTTGCCCAGATGGAGTCATGTCTAAAGAGAAATTTGGTAGAACTTCCCTCGCCCAGGCAATGTCTTCCTGGACTTTGGCATATTCTTCCTTCGACGTCTGGTCCTTCCTGATTGGGTTCGTTGCCAGACGTTTCAGGATTTGATAAGCCTTGCCATGATGCCCGGTTCCGACCTTGGTTGGGTCGGGTCTGGTAAACACCACGGCTCTGTTGCAAACAATTTTCGAGCTCTTTGCTGTCCGGTTGGTCAAAGTCCCAGCTGCTGGTTGCTGGCTGAAGACTTTCTTCCTAGAGGCAGCAGAGGACTTCTTATTTTTTGCACCAGAAGACGTGCTGTCGTACCGGAATTTTTGGTTCTGAGTTGGTGTTGTTACTCATAACCTGTTTGGATTTGGAATTAAAAATAAAGAAAAATATAATAATTGTCTGATAGGCTGTGACGTCCATTTGTATGCCGATGATGTTCAACTTTATGTAAGTCGACCGTTACGTGAAATAAATGAGTGTGTTAGAATCTGTAACAGGGATCTTTTGAAAATAAGCGAGTGGGCTAAAGCGAATGGTTTGGGGCTAAATCCTAAAAAATCTAAGTGTTTAGTAATTTATAAGAAGGCCCTGAATGTCAGTGATCTGCCAAAGCTGACTATAAACAATGTTTCGCTGGAATATGCTGAGGATACCACTAACCTGGGAATCCAATTTAATAATACCCTAACGTGGAGCAACCACATCACCAAAGCGTCCGGGAAAACATTTGGGCTAGTTAGGCAGTTATCGCTGACTCAAAAACTTATTCCTCTTCATCTCAGGCTTTTAGTCGCTAAAACATGTCTCATCCCGGCTCTATTTTATGCTGTGGAAGTTTTTGGTAGCAGCGACTCGAACAGTATGCAAAAGCTGAGGGTGACATTTAACTCAATCGTAAGATACGTCTACAATCTCGGTCGCAGAGACCATATCTCGGACTTTGCTAAGCAAATTCTAGGCCTTGACTTAGAGTCGTGGATCAGACTTCGCACAGTGTTACTGCTTCACAGAATCTTAACAACTAAAGAACCGCACTATCTCTATCAAAACATACAACTTGCTATGTCAGCACGAACAAAAAATATAGTCTGCCAGCGCGTAAACCTGGCCAGCTCAGAAAAACACTTTTTTATTCAATCTGCTCGCTATTGGAATGACCTGCAGTATAACATTAAGACCATTGGGAACGTAACGCAATTTAAATCTAAAGTAATTAACCACCTCATAAGACAAACATAGGACATACTATTTTTTTAGATTTAAAAAAAAAAAAAAAAAAAAAAATCACAAAATTTACAAAATTAAAAAACAAAAATCCAAAAAATTATAGAGTTAAATTATATCAGTTAGGATTCTTAGCTTTTATTTACATTTTTTTTATATCGTCCTTTATGTTTTTGTGACCAATGCACTAATTTATAGTACTTATGTATCTGTAGCGTTGGGATAATACTGTAATAAAATTAAATTAAAATTAAAAATAATAAATGGGATTGTGAATAAAAAGTTTATTTATTTCCGCCATATTAACCGCCAGATAGCCTCATCTCCCAAACTCCAATCATTTGTCTCCACTTTATATCGACTCCCTCCAATGTAAACAATAAAAAGAAAAGAATTTCCTCCTACTATTACACAGTTCGACAAAATCAAACTTTTGGAAAAAATCCGGTATAAGACCCTTAAATTCTGATAGAAGGCGCTTCTGTAAGCATCGCCTCATACCCAGTTTCTCAACTGTACCCTATCATCGCGTTCTATGGGTACTTTTGTACTAGCAACACAGCGACAACAATTTTAACGTAGCAGTCAATGGTACAAGATAAAAATCTACAAAATTCAGCAAACACAGACAGGGTCATTGGGAACGTATTATCAAAAAATCGAGTTATTTGTACAATTGGTTAAGTAGAAGAAGGGGTCAAACCTAAATTCTTGCATATCTTTAAAAGCGCACGGTAGAGTTTTCTTAAAAACTAAACTTATGATGGCGAAAATGGGCTATTTCGTGGGCCCAAGAGATGATACTCCTCAGCCAAAAAACCGCGAGATGGAGTACCATTAAATGATCCACCCACAACCCATGCAATATGGGCCATTAACTAGACTAAACGAGAGCGTAAGTTAAAGTCGGCCCTGCCCGACTTCGAAATACCCGTTACTCAGCTTAGCTCGGATAAGTATGCAAAATTTTTTTAACTCGGCCATTTATTATCCGATCCTTTTAAAAATTTGTGAGCTTGTGATTGTGAGTGTTGGCCACATAGACTACACTGCAAAATCTGAGCTCGATATCTTAAAAATTGCGGGAATAATTCAATATTTTTTATTGCGGGGGCGGGAGGGGGCGTGGCCAAAATTTAAAACAAACTTGATCTGCCTACAGACAATACTAGCTTACGTATAAAATTTGGTTGCTCTAGCTCTTCTAGTCTCTGAGATCTAGGTGTTCATACAGACGGACGGAAGGACGGACAAACGGACATGGCTATATCGACTCGGCTGTTGATGCTGATGAAAAATATATATACTTTATGATATCGGAGATGCTTCCTTCTGCCTGTTACATACATTTACACGACTTTAGTATACCCTTTTTACTCTACGAGTAACGGGTATAAAAATAGACCGAACTGCGTCTTAATAATTATTATGGAGTTGGTCGCAAAAAGACAGGGACAAACAACAACTACAATCTGAACTATGAAAAACTATTCTGCCTCAAATCGGCTAAAACACATTAAATCACACGCTAAGGTGCCAGCACTGATGGTTGTCAGCCTGGACGCGTTATGCCATGATGCAACAAGAGAGGTAAGGTGGCATCAGTGTGAGTTCTCTGCAAAGTACCTTCACGTTCAGTGCTGCGCGTACTTTTGAAGCGAAAGTTTTTGGCAAAAGTACGCATCACACTCATAACGCCCCACCTTGTATTGTTGCATCATGCATTATGTCTTTTGTGTGAGCGTAACGAAATGACGTAAAACGTAATTATACGTCGCTGACCAAAACTACAAAAAGTTTCTTTTTGGTATTTAACAATTGTTGTGAATTGTTATGATATGGTATTGGTAAGCACTCCCTGCGTTGCACTGCACTTCACTATCTGAAGTTTATTTGCCCTGAGTGGGTATGGATCTCTTGGTGGGTGGTAGTGGGCGGCGGCCGCAACAGGTGGGTGATCTTGCAGACACAAAAACCGGCTACAGATCAGCAGTTTCACGGCACAAAACTTCGCTGGCACAAGGCAACTTGCTCGCACTTATTTGGAAGAAAACGAAAGACGTTTGTAGAAATTTTCGGGAAAACTTTATAAAATTGGCGGAGCACAAATAAAAACTTGACTTTCGACCAGTGTGACCAGATTCGAATTTCCGCGGATACACCATAAAGCTAAAACAATTATCACAGCGAGGTTTCACAGACAGATACCTATTTTGTGAAGGTCCATTTACGTTTCCTTGTGTAAATGTATGGTTTAGCTTTTTGATATCAAAATCATTGCATTTGCAATTTGCTTGATCACCAAGCGTCTTAAGCTCATAAAATTTAAGCTCAGTGCTGGTGTTTTGTACCGTTTCCATTTCCAATACGCGTCATCGCGCAGACAAATATTATGCTTTATATCATGGCTAAACCACGGACTTTTGAAAGGTCTACTTCTTTTCGATTTTTCAGATACACATGTATTAAGGAGATATTCAATGTTGTGGTGAAATAGAGACAGTTGATCGTCACATGTTGTCAGGTTGTATGAGGAATGCCAATCGCATTTGTTAAACTGGTTCATAAGCAGTTCATAATCCATATTTCGGTAATCTCTATTTGTAAAGCGACAGTCGTATGGTCAAGAGAAAATTAATACGTCAGAAAAGTGAGACTGGTAACATGATACAATTATATAAAGTAGGGCGTATCTGACATTGTACTCTCAAGTCAGTCCACATTTTTATACCCGTTACTCGTAGAGTAAAAAGGGTATACTAAAGTCGTGCAAATGTATGTAACAGGGAGAAGGAAGCATCTCCGATATCATGAAGTATATATATTCTTCATCAGCATCAACAGCCGAGTCGATATAGCCATGTCCGTCTGTCCGTCCGTCCGTCCGTCCGTCCGTCCGTCTGTATGAACACCTAGATCTCAGAGACTAGAAGAGCTAGAGCAACCAAATTTTATACGTAAGCTAGTATTGTCTGTAGGCAGATCAAGTTTGTTTCAAATTTTGGCCACGCCCCCTCCCGCCCCCGCACGGGTAACCATACTCTGGCCCTCGGACAAGATGGTATGTTCTTGGCGTCCACTACCTTCAGATTTTGCCCCTGGATATACCTCCCCGACCTTTGCTATGGCTGCCCTGTATAGATCTACAGATCTCTCATCCTCGCAAGCCACCAGTCGGATGTTTCCTAAAACCACCCCAAACTGTAACAGCAGGGAGGTGCTCCAGGGTTTTCAAGAAGCAGATCCAAGGTGACTCGGATTGTTGCCGCCTCGATCCATTTCCAGTGGTGTTTTGGAATCGTGCCTAGTGGGTTGCCCTCATCCAAAACGCCCACTATCTTTTTGTTTTTTGCCATCTCGGCAAAAGATACTGGAAGGGGTGCTCCATGTGTCTTTGGACGATTGGACGAAAGCGGTTGCTGCTCATCCATGGACCGATCCCTCATTGCATTGGATGGCTGCTCAGGTGGGGTCGGTTGGTTAGTTACGGCAGCAGGTTGCTGCCCAGATGGAGTCATGTCTAGAGAGAAATTTGGTAGAACTTCCCTCGCCCAGGCAATGTCTTCCTGGACTTTGGCATATTCTTCCTTCGACGTCTTGCCAGACGTTTCAGGATTTGATAAGCCTTGCCATGATGCCCGGTTCCGACCTTGGTTGGGTCGGGTCTGGTAAACACCACGGCTCTGTTGCAAACAATTTTCGAGCTCTTTGCTGTCCGGTTGGTCAAAGTCCCAGCTGCTGGTTGCTGGCTGAAGACTTTCTTCCTAGAGGCAGCAGAGGACTTCTTATTTTTTGCACCAGAAGACGTGCTGTCGTACCGGAATTTTTGGTTCTGAGTTGGTGTTGTTACTCATAACCTGTTTGGATTTGGAATTAAAAATAAAGAAAAATATAATAGTTGTCTGATAGGCTTTGACGTCCATTTGTATGCCGATGATGTTCAACTTTATGTAAGTCGACCGTTACGTGAAATAAATGAGTGTGTTAGAATCTGTAACAGGGATCTTTTGAAAATAAGCGAGTGGGCTAAAGCGAATGGTTTGGGGCTAAATCCTAAAAAATCTAAGTGTTTAGTAATTTATAAGAAGGCCCTGAATGTCAGTGATCTGCCAAAGCTGACTATAAACAATGTTTCGCTGGAATATGCTGAGGATACCACTAACCTGGGAATCCAATTTAATAATACCCTAACGTGGAGCAACCACATCACCAAAGCGTCCGGGAAAACATTTGGGCTAGTTAGGCAGTTATCGCTGACTTAAAAACTTATTCCTCTTCATCTCAGGCTTTTAGTCGCTAAAACATGTCTCATCCCGGCTCTATTTTATGCTGTGGAAGTTTTTGGTAGCAGCGACTCGAACAGTATGCAAAAGCTGAGGGTGACATTTAACTCAACTCAACTCGTCTACAATCTCGGTCGCAGAGACCATATCTCGGACTTTGCTAAGCAAATTCTAGGCCTTGACTTAGAGTCGTGGATCAGACTTCGCACAGTGTTACTGCTACACAGAATCTTAACAACTAAAGAACCGCACTATCTCTATCAAAACATACAACTTGCTATGTCAGCACGAACAAAAAATATAGTCTGCCAGCGCGTAAACCTGGCCAGCTCAGAAAAACACTTTTTTATTCAATCTGCTCGCTATTGGAATGACCTGCAGTATAACATTAAGACCATTGGGAACGTAACGCAATTTAAATCTAAAGTAATTAACCACCTCATAAGACAAACATAGGACATACTATTTTTTAGATTTAAAGAAAAAAAAATCACAAAATTTACAAAATTAAAAAACAAAAATCCAAAAAATTATAGAGTTAAATTATATAGTTAGGATTCTTAGCTTTTATTTACATTTTTTTTATATCGTCCTTTATGTTTTTGTGACCAATGCACTAATTTATAGTACTTATGTATCTGTAGCGTTGGGATAATACTGTAATAAAATTAAATTAAAATTAAAAATAATAAATGGGATTGTGAATAAAAAGTTTATTTATTTCCGCCGTATTAACCGCCAGATAGCCTCATCTCCCAAACTCCAATCATTTGTCTCCACTTTATATCGACTCCCTCCAATGTAAACAATAAAAAGAAAAGAATTTCCTCCTACTATTACACAGTTCGACAAAATCAAACTTTTGGAAAAAATCCGGTATAAGACCCTTAAATTCTGATAGAAGGCGCTTCTGTAAGCATCGCCTCATACCCAGTTTCTCAACTGTACCCTAGCATCGCGTTCTATGGGTACTTTTGTACTAGCAACACAGCGACAACAAATTTAACGTAGCAGTCAATGGTACAAGATAAAAATCTACAAAATTCAGCAAATTATGCATCATGGCATAACGCGTCCAGGCTGACAACCATCAGTGCTGGCACCTTAGCGTGTGATTTAATGTGTTTTAGCCGATTTGAGGCAGAATAGTTTTTCATAGTTCAGATTGTAGTTGTTGTTTGTCCCTGACTTTTTGCGACCAACTCCATAATAATTATTAAGACGCAGTTCGGTCTATTTTTATACCCGTTACTCGTAGAGTAAAAAGGGTATACTAAAGTCGTGCAAATGTATGTAACAGGCAGAAGGAAGCATCTCCGATATCATAAAGTATATATATTCTTCATCAGCATCAACAGCCGAGTCGATATAGCCATGTCCGTTTGTCCGTCCGTCCGTCCGTCTGTATGAACACCTATATCTCAGAGACTAGAAGAGCTAGAGCAACCAAATTTTATACGTATACTAGTATTGTCTGTAGGCAGATCAAGTTTGTTTTAAATTTTGGCCACGCCCCCTCCCGCCCCCGCAATAAAAAATATTGAATTATTCCCGCAATTTTTAAGATATCGAGCTCAGATTTTGCAGTGTAGTCTATGTGGCCAACACTCACAATCACAAGCTCACAAATTTTTAAAAGGATCGGATAATAAATGGCCGAGTTAAAAAAAATGTTGCATACTTATCCGAGCTGAGCTGAGCTAACGGGTATTTCGAAGTCGGGCAGGGCCGACTTTAACTTACGCTCTCGTTCAGTCTGTTGTTGTCACTCGTTGTAAACGGTTGTCACACGCTGCTCTGTTCGATTGCCGACGGCAAAATTTAAGGGTGTACCAGTAAAATGTTTTCATGCATTTAAATGTAAGTGAATTTGAATAATCATTTTTTTATCACACACACACTAAATATGTGTATATGTGCTTACTTATCAATCCGCCAAAGGAATGGTGAAGATCTGATGAACGGTTGTCGAGTTATGATCAAAAGACTGTTCGCTGCTGCAGCGCAGTAGCAGCGCTGCTTTAGGTGCTACTGCAGCATCAAAATTTATGCTGAGTGTATAATTTCGTTGGTACAGAGTATGTTATAGTCGGGCTTGACCGACTTTCATTCTTGTTTTGATATGTGGTGTTTAGAAAAAGGTTCATTTGCTGATAAAGATAAAAACGTATATAACGACCTAAAACATAGATTCGAATCTGATGGTTACGAATTTATTGAAAATAATTTTTATGAAAAGACTCGAACAATGGCAAATAAGGGGAATAGAAGATAGAGATAGATTTCCGTAAAAAAAAGGGTTTAGTTGTCGACAAACCAAAAACAGGTGGTAGTGGATCTTTAAATGATGGGAAGACTGCAAGAAAATTTTTCAATGATGCCCATTTATCTGCTGAAATAACTTGCTTAAAAAAACATCTAATAGAAAATTGTGCCGCATTACTGCAAGCCTTATCATCAGGGTATACAATTAATGTGGAAAAATTTAGAAAACTTGCGCTAGGTACTGCAAAAGAACTAACATCCAAGTACTCTTGGTATTATCTTTCTCCGTCAGTCCATAAAATTTTAATTCACACTCCCGATGTTATCTAAAATGCACTAGTTTCAATTAGAGAGCTCTCAGAAGAAGCTGCTGAGTCAAGGAATAAGGACGTTAAGATGTATCGACATACACGAATGAACTCTCGGGTCGCTACAAATCAGGACTTGTTCAACCGATTACTTTTGAGCTCAGATCCTTTTATCACTGGCCAACGAAATTTACCTTGCAAAATTAAATCGATTTTACAAAAATCAGTTTTTGATTGACTTGAATAATATTAAAATTTTTTTTTCTTATTTAAACTTTTTTAGCTTTAACTATTTTTGATAAATTATAATTCGTTATCATCATTATCATATCATTACAATTGAGTTCCCCTAAATGTTGTTATTTTAATAAATTAGTCAAAAGCAAAACAAAAGATTTTGCGTTTTCTACAAAATTATTTTCCAACGCGCGGGAGCCGACGTGGCAAGTGGAAGAGGGGTTTGGAGCGTTTTATTTCTGTTCATATTTTTGTTTATAACTTATTATAGTATTAAAAAGCTCAGAAAAAAATTTCACTTTGATATAGGCAGTGGAAGTATTTTTGGCCGCTGATTCCATACAAGACCGACCACTGTGCACCCGTATCATTTTCGGAGAATCTCTCCTCCGTCAAGGTGGCATCGGCATCCTCCGGTTGGAGAAGCTCCTGCTCGGAATACAGGCGCCCGAAAGCTGGTCCATAGTCAGACCCTCCTGAGATGTAGCCACAGCGCTCTTTTGGTTGAGGGGTACGCTCTATCTCCATCTCCTCATCTCTCTGCTCCTCCACATCAACGCTTGCTGCAAGTTCTGATGTGTCGGTTTTGGAGACATTTATGAAGACTCTTTGAAATCCGTAGTTTAGGACTCCATTGCATTTGGTAAGACTCTCAACCGTCTCATCATCAACCTGGAAGGTGACCAACGTGGTTGCTCGTGTTGAGCGCTCCACTCTAATCACCTTCCAGTTGCTGGTGGGTACACCAGGATTCAGCATCTTCACTAGTTGGAGTATTTTTTCTGGTTCCAATGGGTGCACGGGTAACCATACTCTGGCCCTCGGACAAGATGGTATGTTCTTGGCATCCACTACCTTCAGATTTGCCCCTGGATATACCTCCCCGACCTTTGCTATGGCTGCCCTGTATAGATCTACAGATCTCTCATCCTCGCAAGCCACCAGTCGGATGTTTCCTAAAACCACCCCAAACTGTAACAGCAGGGAGGTGCTCCAGGGTTTTCAAGAAGCAGATCCAAGGTGACTCGGCTTGTTGCCGCCTCGATCCATTTCCAGTGGTGTTTTGGAATCGTGCCTAGTGGGTTGCCCTCATCCAAAACGCCCACTATCTTTTTGTTTTTTGCCATCTCGGCAAAAGATACTGGAAGGGGTGCTCCATGTGTCTTTGGACGATTGGACGAAAGCGGTTGCTGCTCATCCATGGACCGATCCCTCATTGCATTGGATGGCTGCTCAGGTGGGGTCGGTTGGTTAGTTACGGCAGCAGGTTGCTGCCCAGATGGAGTCATGTCTAGAGAGAAATTTGGTAGAACTTCCCTCGCCCAGGCAATGTCTTCCTGGACTTTGGCATATTCTTCCTTCGACGTCTTGCCAGACGTTTCAGGATTTGATAAGCCTTGCCATGATGCCCGGTTCCGACCTTGGTTGGGTCGGGTCTGGTAAACACCACGGCTCTGTTGCAAACAATTTTCGAGCTCTTTGCTGTCCGGTTGGTCAAAGTCCCAGCTGCTGGTTGCTGGCTGAAGACTTTCTTCCTAGAGGCAGCAGAGGACTTCTTATTTTTTGCACCAGAAGACGTGCTGTCGTACCGGAATTTTTGGTTCTGAGTTGGTGTTGTTACTCATAACCTGTTTGGATTTGGAATTAAAAATAAAGAAAAATATAATAATTGTCTGATAGGCTGTGACGTCCATTTGTATGCCGATGATGTTCAACTTTATGTAAGTCGACCGTTACGTGAAATAAATGAGTGTGTTAGAATCTGTAACAGGGATCTTTTGAAAATAAGCGAGTGGGCTAAAGCGAATGGTTTGGGGCTAAATCCTAAAAAATCTAAGTGTTTAGTAATTTATAAGAAGGCCCTGAATGTCAGTGATCTGCCAAAGCTGACTATAAACAATGTTTCGCTGGAATATGCTGAGGATACCACTAACCTGGGAATCCAATTTAATAATACCCTATCGTGGAGCAAAAACATCACCAAAGCGTCCGGGAAAACATTTGGGCTAGTTAGGCAGTTATCGCTGACTCAACAACTTATTCCTCTTCATCTCAGGCTTTTAGTCGCTAAAACATGTCTCATCCCGGCTCTATTTTATGCTGTGGAAGTTTTTGGTAGCAGCGACTCGAACAGTATGCAAAAGCTGAGGGTGACATTTAACTCAATCGTAAGATACGTCTACAATCTCGGTCGCAGAGACCATATCTCGGACTTTGCTAAGCAAATTCTAGGCCTTGACTTAGAGTCGTGGATCAGACTTCGCACAGTGTTACTGCTACACAGAATCTTAACAACTCAAGAACCGCACTATCTCTATCAAAACATACAACTTGCTATGTCAGCACGAACAAAAAATATAGTCTGCCAGCGCGTAAACCTGGCCAGGTCATTGGGAACGTAATATCAAAAAATCGCGTTATTTGTACAATTGGTTAAGTAGAAGAAGGGGTCAAACCTAAATTCTTGCATATCTTTAAAAGCGCACGGTAGAGTTTTCTTAAAAACTAAACTTATGATGGCACAATGGGCTATTTCGTGGGCCCAAGAGATGATACTTCTCAGCCAAAAAACCGCGAGATGGAGTACCATTAAATGATCCACCCACAACCCATGCAATATGGGCCATTAACTAGACTAAACGAGAGCGTAAGTTAAAGTCGGCCCTGCCCGACTTCGAAATACCCGTTACTCAGCTCAGCTCGGATAAGTATGCAACATTGTTTTAACTCGGCCATTTATTATCCGATCCTTTTTAAAATTGTGAGATTGTAGATATTGGCCACATAGACTACACTGCAAAATCTGAGCTCGATATCTTAAAAATTGCGGGAGTAATTCAATATATTTTATTGTGGGGGCGGGAGGGGGCGTGGCCAAAATTTAAAACAAACTTGATCTGCCTACAAACAATACTAGCTTAAGTATAAAATTTGGTTGCTCTAGCTTTTCTAGTCTCTGAGATCTAGGTGTTCATACAGACGGACGGACGGACGGACAGACGGACATGGCTATATCGACTCGGCTGTTGATGCTGATGAAGAATATATATACTTTATGATATCGGAGATGCTTCCTTCTGCCTGTTACATACATTTGCACGACTTTAGTATACCCTTTTTACTCTACGAGTAACGGGTATAAAAATAGACCGAACTGCGTCTTAATAATTATTATGGAGTTGGTCGCAAAAAGACAGGGACAAACAACTACAATCTGAACTATGAAAAACTATTTTGCCTCAAATCGGCTAAAACACATTAAATCACACGCTAAGGTGCCAGCACTGATGGTTGTCAGCCTGGACGCGTTATGCCATGATGCAACAAGAGAGGTGAGGTGGCATCAGTGTGAGTTCTCTGCAAAGTACCTTCACGTTCAGTGCTGCGCGTACTTTTGAAGCGAAAGTTTTTGGCAAAAGTACGCATCACACTCATAACGCCCCACCTTGTATTGTTGCATCATGCGTTATGCCTTTTGTGTGAGCGTAACGAAATGACGTAAAACGTAATTATACGTCGCTGACCAAAACTACAAAAAGTTTCTTTTTGGTATTTAACAATTGTTGTGAATTGTTATGATTTGGTATTGGTAAGCACTCTCTGCGTTGCACTGCACTTCACTATCTGAAGTTTGTTTGCCCTGAGTGGGTATGGATCTCTTGGTGGGTGGTAGTGGGCGGCGGCCGCAACAGGTGGGTGATCTTGCAGACACAAAAACCGGCTACAGATCAGCAGTTTCACGGCACAAAACTTCGCTGGCACAAGGCAACTTGCTCGCACTTATTTGGAAGAAAACGAAAGACGTTTGTAGAAATTTTCGGGAAAACTTTATAAAATTGGCGGAGCACAAATAAAAACTTGACTTTCGACCAGTGTGACCAGATTCGAATTTCCGCGGATACACCATAAAGCTAAAACAATTATCACAGCGAGGTTTCACAGACAGATACCTATTTTGTGAAGGTCCATTTACGTTTCCTTGTGTAAATGTATGGTTTAGCTTTTTGATATCAAAATCATTGCAAGCGTCTTAAGCTCATAAAATTTAAGCTCAGTGCTGGTGTTTTGTACCGTTTCCATTTCCAATACGCGTCATCGCGCAGACAAATATTATGCTTTATATCATGGCTAAACCACGGACTTTTGAAAGGTCTACTTTTTTTCGATTTTTCAGATACACATGTATTAAGGAGATAGTCAATGTTGTGGTGAAATAGAGACAGTTGATCGTCACATGTTGTCAGGTTGTATGAGGAATGCCAATCGCATTTGTTAAACTGGTTCATAAGCAGTTCATAATCCATATTTCGGTAATCTCTATTTGTAAAGCGACAGTCGTATGGTCAAGAGAAAATTAATACGTCAGAAAAGTGAGACTGGTAACATGATACAATTATATAAGGTAGGGCGGATCTGGATCAGTTCAGTCCACATTTTTCAGTCTGTTGTTGTCACTCGTTGTGAAAGGTTGTCACACGCTGCTCTGTTCGATTGCCGACGGCAAAATTTAAGGGTGTACCAGTAAAATGTTTTCATG
Organism: Lordiphosa fenestrarum; assembly: GCA_035044985.1. Classification (NCBI taxonomy): domain Eukaryota; kingdom Metazoa; phylum Arthropoda; class Insecta; order Diptera; family Drosophilidae; genus Lordiphosa; species Lordiphosa fenestrarum. The sequence goes on along the minus strand of JAWNNO010004794.1, from coordinate 12,487 downwards.
CATTTAAATGTAAGTGAATTTGAATAATCATTTTTTTATCACACACAAACTAAATATGTGTATATGTGCCCTGTCTTTCTCGTTCTCATTTTCACACTCTCCCTTACATACTCTCTCTGGCTCGCTTTGCAAAAACTGTCAGTCTACATTTTTAAATGTACGCACTACCTTATATAATTGTATCATGACTGGTAACTGGTAACTGGCTTTCATTACTAACAAAAAACATCAAAGAGTATCAAATAATCTTGAAAAGTGGGTGGTGTGCAGTCCTGTTGAATTCAAATCAAGCAAAAGATGTTGTTCATTAAGCAAGTTGGTGTTCATTAAGCAAGTTGGTGTTCATATCGCCACACAAAATTAAATCAGGGAAAGTCATGGACAGATTCTGGTTTCTGGATTCTTACCGCTTACACAAGGTGTTCCCCAAGGCTCAGTCTTTGGACCGTTATTGTTTTCCTTGTATATTAACGATCGTCCTCAATGTTTGACTGATTGTAATGTCCATATTTATGCTGATGATGTACAACTATATGTTAGTCGTCCTTTACTAGAGCTTAATGAGTGTATTAAAATTACGAACGATGAAATTTTGAAAGTTAGTAACTGGTCGAAATCAAATGGCTTGTGTTTAAGCCCAGATAAATCAACTTGTTTGCTTATTTTCAAAAAACCTTTGAACGTCAGTGATCTTCCAAGAGTCGTTGTCAACAACACTGAAATAGCACATGCTGAGCAAGCCACAAACCTTGGTATCCAATTTAACTCCACTCTAACATGGAGGTATCAACCCTCTGGACATCCATGCACGCCTTCTGTCACAAAAGACCGCTCAACGTGTGCGGCAGGCACCATGGCGCTACAAAGCTATGGTCACAGCATAGTTGGTAGAAAGATCAATAGATAGCAATAGTAGTAAATAGGGATGCCTCATGTCACCGCTGCTATTTGCTTTATATCTGGATGACATTCACGAGCATCTCAAAGGTGGAGTAATGGTTGGAGGCACAAATATACGAGTGCTCATGTATGCGGATGAAATCGTCATTCTTGTCAAGCCGGAGACACTGCAGGACATGATAAGAAGACTAGAAAGCTACTGCACTATGTGGGGAATGGAGGTCAACAGGTCAAAGTCGCAAATTATGGTGTTTCGAAAAGGAGGAAGACTGGCATCATCAGAAAAATGGTTCTTTCATACGGTTCAAGTTGTTTCAAAATTTAAATACCTTGGAGTCGTGTTAACCACTATGAGCTGTAAAAAGCATGTGGATGCCAGATTAAAAGAAGCAAAAGGAAGCATAAACACCGTATGGGGTAAATTCTTAGGAAGCGATAACCTGTACCTTAGCGCAAAATTTAATGTGTGTAAGTAGAGCCGTTCTCTGTTATGGGGCTCAAGTTTGGGGAGGTGAGGTGAGCGAGGAAGCAGACCAACTGCAGAAGTAATTCGTAAAATGAATTCTTAAATTACCGGAAAATACACCAAACTACCTATTAGCGATCGATGCAGGCCTAGAAGATGGACATATTCATGGCCTAAACCTGCACCTAAAATATATATCGAGAACTCTTTTCGAGTACAACAGCACCAGATTTCCGCATATTTTGTCTCGATATATGCTCCGACAGGGGATCGGATGGTACGCGACGCTTAGAAGAAAACTCGAGGATCCTAACTTCACCATTAGTGGAAATGCAATGCGCTCGGAATGGATATTACGGCAATAACGGCTCCACACAGAGGACTATAACATCGATCCTAAAGGCGAGAGGAGACATGCTTCGGCTAAATAGCTCCCCCAGAAACACGGTAAACGGTGGATTGTGCTCGCTTTGCAACTGGAAGGAGATAGAGAACATGCATCATTTCATCGGAAGATGCCCTATTTTAAAAGAGTTTAGATGTCAATATTTTAAGAAGGAAGTGCTTGAGGCAGAGGAGGTCGTCGCGGCTCTGGATGGAGCCATGGGTTGGGCAAACCTGGCGGATTATATTGAGGGTCCTATAGTATATAGGAGGAGAATAGTAATAGCCTATGCACACTACAGTCCATCTCAGCAGAACGATGAGAAGATGGTGAAAAAATGAAACTCGTTTTCATACTGTCACCATCCACCGTCTACCGTCCACCGTCAGTGCCTTCTTCTTCTTCCCCCATTATTGAAGCATACGTGTCAATCAAAATAAACAAATAATCTAAAATAATGGAAAAAATATCATCTAATTTGGTGGTTCTGTTAGCCGCTCAACAGCAGCAGTAGATGTTAATTCAACTAATTGCCGAGTTGGAAAATGACGGATACGTGGATGATATGGACATCGAAAATATGGTTTTGATGGTCCTGCTGAAGCTATAAGAACTGCAATTGCGGAGTCATTCCGTTAATTATTGAATCTATAAATTTGTTTATTATCTAATAAATCTAAAAACAAAGTCGAATCAGTATTTTTTTGCTTAAGGCCCTATTCTCTTTCAGCAAAAAATTTTTTTCGACTTTTTTTTTGCATTTTTTTATAGCTTGGACATTTAAGAATATAACCCTAAAAGGGTTTTTTGAAATTCGAAATACTTTAGAAGATATGGCCATTTTTGTGGGGTCATGTCTTCGCTAAAATGAGTAGTTTTTATGTTGCTTAGTTTTTGAACGCAACGGCATCAATTAACCACCGAATTCCGTTGAATAGTTAATGGACAGGCAAAAACAGGTTTGAATACACATTTGCAGAAACATATGAATACACATTTTTGCTAATTTTAGGGGTTGAAGCATTTTTCAACGCAGATGTTCGAATCAAAGCCGCATTTAGTTTAGTTTCGATTGAGTTGAATAGCGGACGCACGCTTGCGCTTACGGTTTGCGGAAAAGTACAGTTTTGAAAAAAATTTATTTTTGTGCGGTAAAATGGATAAAAAAAAGTAATAAAACACGTCAAAAACCCGTAACTCGGGTCTGAGACTCGAAACAGCAATGAAGGTTTCAACAGTATCGCCTGGACCTTTGCACCAAAACATATGCACGCTTGAGCGCGGACAGTGGAGATCGCAAATTACATGGCAACCGCCATTTTCAACGATGGTTTTCAGCCAATACTCAAAATTATGAGGTTGATGGGAATCGCCATTGGAAACCAAGCCTACAATTTTGCGTTATCACGTGATGAACTTCGCCTCAACCGCTCGGAAGCTTACGCTGTGGATGCATCAAAGGAGGGCAGAATTGCTCGCAGAGCTCAAAGAGCCAAAGATCAAAGCTTTTTTGAAGAAGAAGAAGGTGGTTTATAAGGACCTGGCATCGCTGAATAATTTGGGTAAGTATTCCAAAAACAGTTTTTTTCTTTCATAAAAGAGTGAGTTTTGTTTTGTCCAAATCGCACAATTGATGCCTCTTTAAAACTGCATTCCAACATTTTTGCTTTTTTTTTTTTTCGAAAAATAAACTTCAAACTTTGAACGCGTTTATCTCGAAACCACGTTTTTCGAGCTGGCGGCCACGATTCCGCCAGTTCTACTGAACCGATTTGGATGAAACAAAGTTTAATCGACGTAGAATTGTCACCATTCTGGCCCGTAGTAAAATAAATTTTGCGATTTTTTTTACTATTTTTTTTTTACACTAAACTACAAAAAAATGGGTCCAAATTCGATTTGTCAATTTCAAGTGGCCGCCATTTTGTCAAAAAAAATCGCAAAATTTTTATTTTACTACGGGCCAGAATTACATCTATGCTGATCATAACCCTATATTTTTTCAGACGCTCCTGAGGGCCGGAATCGTGGCCGCCAGCACCATGCCTTTTTTTGAGGGCCAACTTTGACGGTGCCATCATCTATGGACAGCCCCTATATCGCGGCGAAAAAATTTTTTTTATTTTCTTTCATTCATTACTAATTCAATAAAAAAAACAAAATTCAAATATCTTTTTGCGTTTTCAAATGAGAATTTTTTCAAAAAAGGTCCAAAAACAGCAAGCTGAAGGAGAATAGGGCAAATCCAAATGACACTCTCTCCCTAGTCAACGAATTCAGTTCCTGGTGAGTGCCAGTTTTCGTCCTTACATTAGTCCAGTGGATTTTAATCCCTCTTTCCTCCATATGCATGGCCATCTTCTGGTAGACGTTTCTTCAACAGTCGACATTTGAAGTTTGACAAACACTTGCCGCGCTCACATTGTTTACGTGTTCGTTGCGATTGTCAATTTTTTTAGTGGTGGACACAGAAATATCGCATTCACAGTGAGAGAAACAGCATGAGATAGGAACATCCCTAGCCGACGGGGGAATATTTTGAGAAAATTTGGCACGGCAAGTTCTTACGTACCGTCTTTGACGGTGGACGGTAAGCGGTAGATGTGGGATAGTGTGAATTGGCTATAAATGAGGATTTTTAATATACTTAAGTTCATGTACAACAGTTTTATTTAAATAATGTCAAGTTTTTAAATTTGTATCGCAAGTTGAATGTTCAACAGCAGGAAAGCCGACTGCTCTAGGCCAAGCTTTAAATATGTTTTTATTTTATTTGTATGAAAATGTTTTCTCTTTTATAGTGTTAAGATCCTGGGATTGCCCCCTTAAGAGTGAAAGATCTGCTATCTCGCGACTAGCGGGAAAGGCAGGTGTTGTAACTCTGAAGGGTAAGTCTTCCTGTGTTAACATATATGTTGAGCTACCAAGCTTTTTTGGCAGCAGTAAGAGTTCCGAGCCGAGCCTTTATCAACAACTAAATTAATTCAGTGATGCAACCGTTTGCTTAGACAGATTAGCAAAGACTAAAAGTGCAGGCGCCGGCGCAGCCGCAAAGGGCAAGCTAACAGTGCGAGCGGTCTGCGCTGCCGCCGTGTGTTTACATTTTGCTTATGCTTAATTACAGGGTATGTATTTATGCAATTCAAACAATAAGAGTTTACGTTAGATGTTCAAATTAGGCTTAGGAATGGATGATGCTTCTGCCGCTGAACCGAACATACTCCCCCCGTTGGAAGCTTGCCTTTCAGCAGAATCCTTAAGGGGCAGCAGGCACAATTTGTTGACGGCTCTTCTCGTGACTCCAGACGGAGTCTTCAGCTCAGCAACGCGACAGACGCCATCTCTGCCGGGAATCAGATCGACCACTCGTGCAAGTGGCCACCGCATTGGAGGTAAGTTCTCATCTTTAATGAGCACCACATCATTGAAGCTCAGTGGTTGACCAGGTGAACGCCATTTAGCTCGCTGCTGCAAAAGAGTAAGATACTCCTCTCGCCAGCGACTCCAGAAAACCTGCTGCAGATGAGCGACTCGCTGCCAGCCATCAAGACGATTGTAGTTGAGCTTCGATAAGTCTGGCTCAATCATGGTTGCTTGCGGGCCACCGAGCAGAAAATGTGCAGGCGCTAGAACATCTAGATCATCAGGATTTTCTGAAAGGGAGAGCAATGGACGAGAATTAATGATTGCCGAGATTTGGCAAACAACAGTACGAAGCTCATCAAAACTGAGCAGAGAAGGGCCAACAGTACGATACATATGGTGTTTTGCTGTCTTCACTGCCGCTTCCCACAATCCACCAAAGTGAGGAGATCGAGGGGGGATGAAGCGCCAATCAATAGAATCCTCCAGACAAAACTGGTGAACAGCATGCAGATGATCGCTCAAAACCAACTTCTTTAAATCCAGCAGTTCGTTTTTGGCTCCAACAAAGTTTGTTCCATTGTCGAACCAAATCTGACTGGGCTGCCCTCGAGTAGAGATAAAACGCTTCAGTGCTCTGATAAATGATGCAGTGTACAAGTCTCTGACCAGCTCCATGTGCACTGCTTTCGTGGTAAAGCAAATTAAAACGCTTATGTAACATTTGATTGGGGGCCGGGTGCGAACTTCAGACTTGTGGAAGAAAGGTCCACAATAGTCAACTCCAGTGACTGAAAATGCTCGAGTTCCTTCTATCCTTTCCTTTGGCAAGTCGCCCATCACATGCTCAATCAAGCGAGGCCTGGCTCGAAAGCACCTTACACATTTGTTAACTGCCTTGGAAACAGTTTTGAGGCCACCTATTGGCCAATACTCAAGGCGAATCTTGGCTAGAAGTGCCCGGGGTCCATTATGCAGGTTCCTTTCATGGAAATATGTAATAAGAGCAAGTGTGACAGGATGGCGCTTTGGCAAGATTATTGGGCTCATAGCTTAGCGATGAATTTCCAAGGCGACCACCAACTCGAAGAATACCGAAGTCATCAATAAAGGGAGAGAGCATAGCAATAGAGCTGGACTTCTTGACCAGGCCCTTGGACTGGAGTTCCTTTATGTCATCCCATAAATTAGCTAGCTGGACGAGACGCAAGAGAAGATGAGTACCATGGCGAATATCAGCAACAGCTAGACCAGGTCTCCTGATTCGACTCATAAATTTGTGCACATACGCAAATGTGCGCTGCATGGCAGGAAACGAGTTTGCAAATTTGCATCCAAAAGTAATGTCCACATATGGAGAGCTGAGAAGTATAAATTTTGTCCGCAATTCCAGTGTAGACTTTTCCGGCACAGGAGATACAGACAAGTCATCTTTACAGCCAACCAGGAACGAAGGAACGAATAAGGCTGCTAGGAAACGCACCCCTGGATAGAATGTCGGCTGGATTAACAGCTGTGGGAACATGATGCCACTCCATTTTTGCAGTCAACTCCTGTATAGCCGCAACTCTGTTCGCCACGAAGGCTTGAAATTTAGAAGGCTCATAACGGATCCAGGATAGGCACACGGATGAATCCGACCAGCAGTGAAATTGTTCTCCGAAATTGTCCATTTGGAGAATACTATGCATAAGCTCACCCAGCAGCTTGGCCCCATTTAGCTCCAGCTTCGGAACAGACTGCGTCTTTAAAGGCGCCACCCTTGACTTCGAGCACAGAAGCAGACTTGTGGCTTGCCGACCTTTAGAAACAATGTAGACGCATATGCACAAGTGCTGGCATCGCAAAATCCATGGACCTCTATGTCAGCGTCTGGCTCGAGCACAAGACGAGGAAATGGTAATTGCCAAACATTGACGAAATTGCTGCACATCTCAATCCAAGCAGAATTTAGAGCAGCAGGTAGGCTTTCGTCCCAATCAAGTTTTTCCTTCCACAGCTGTTGAAGAAAGTATTTGCACTTGGTTATAACAGGGCTTATAAGACCAAGAGGATCGTAAAAACGAGCTATGGTGGATAGAATAGAGCGTTTTGAAGGGGTTGCAGTTGCCTGCAAGGGCGACAAAGAAAATAACAAATGATCAGAGGCAGGATCCCATGCAAGACCAAGTGTTTTGGTGATGTCGCTTCCATCGCTAAACTTCAAGAACTTCTCCTTGTCTTCCTCGTGAATACCTTCCAAAACAGCAGAATGGCTAGGGCACCATTTCCGAAGCTTAAAGTTACCACGAGAAAGAACTTCTGTAGTTTGACGCATCTTGTCTGTGGCCTCTTCAACCGACTTGGCACCAGATATAAAGTCATCCACATAGAATTCCTGTTGCAGAGCGGCTGAGCCAATCGGGAACGCGTCGCTTTCATCGATTGCCAGCTGGTGCATTGCGCGAACGGCAAGGAAAGACGCGGCCTTAGTGCCATAGGTCACCGTATCCAATTTGTAGACTTGCATTTCCAAATCAGCTGCGTCTCGCCACAAGATGCACTGAAGAAAGTTGTCGGGAGAGGATACTTGGACACAGCGATACATTTTGCAAATGTCCCCAGTCAGCGCTACTGTGAATGTTCGAAATCGGATAAGAATCTTAAACAAAGGCGGCTGAATGACAGGTCTAGCCATCATCAAATCATTAAGTGAATGCCCAGTCGTGGTTTCAGCCGAGCCATCAAAAACAACACGAAGCCTTGTCGATGTGCTTTCCTCTTTTATGACGCAGTGATGAGGCGAAAAATACTTGCCGAGACCCAACTCCTCAGCACTAACCAAAGACATGTGGTTCAGATTTTGATATTCCTTAATGAAGGCAGCATATTGCTCCTTGAGGAGTGGACGGTGCTCCGACTCCGAACTATTTCGTCAAGACGAGCATCCATCTGAGCATCATTTTCCGATGCTGCACGAGTTGATAAGAGTGAGGAATTACCAATTTTTGACCACCACCAAATACCACCCAACCAAGACGAGTCTTCTGTTGAAGTGGTAATCCTTCCGCTAATTTGATTTGTCCAAAACACAGAAGATCGAAGAACAAGCTCGCACCGATGAGAAGATCGACGCGCTGGGGTTTGTGGAATGCAGGATCGGTTAGCGGAATATTAGATGGAATATTCCAATCTGCCGTATCGACCGCAAAATTAGGTTGGCTATCCGTGATGGTTTGGTCAGGCACGCTAGTATCCCCAAGACCAGAAACAATAGCAGTAGTTCGAGTTTTCTTTAGTTGCAGTTGATGAGTGAATCAAGAAGTGACGAGATGCAGCTGCGATCCCGAATCTAGGACAGCCCTGCAAGGAACTAAAGAACCACATCGACTCTTAACAAGAACTATGGCAGTGGGTGAGAACACAACATCAGACTTGAGAATTTAGGCAGCAAGAGAGGTAGATGATGGGGTTGGCACAGCAGCAACAGAAGGGTGAACAGAAGATGATGATGGAGAAGCAGTTGAAGAATTTTGTAAATTGGGCTAAGATCCATCAAGATGCAATAGGGTGTGGTGCTTCCCACCACAAACACGACAATGAGTGCCATTACAAGTTCGAGTTTGATCTCCCTTCGTGAGGCAGTTATAGCATAGTACCATCCTCTTCACCTCCTTGTGGCGCAGAGAGGGCGAAAGGTTTCCGAACCTACTGCATGTAAAGATTCCATGGCCAGCTCCATCGCAAAATGAGCAGCCGTTTTGGTTAGTTTGTGCGACAACAAGGGTCTTTCTACTGGGATTAGTATTCTAGTTTGATTTTCCCACCTGAGAGCTATGCGAATGGGTTGCCATAGCGTGTTGCACGTTCTCCAACTTCAGACATCGCCTTTCCAAAAAGTCGTAGAAATCCTTCTCTGTTGGTATCCTGTCCAGCGAAAGACTTTCCTCCCAACTGCTCTCAGTAGCAGCGTCCAGTTTTTGAAGCAGAATATTTAAAATACTTAATAGAATTGCCATTTTTATCAAAAGCTTTTAAGCAAATAATGGCAAAACAGTTGCAGAACTTCTTGAAAGAAAGTTCTCTATTAACCCAAAAGCAATCCGGCTTTCGAAAAAACAGGAGCTGTACAACAGCGCTATTGAGAGTTGCGGAGGACCTAAGCAGCTTGACGACAGTAATGTCACTTTTCTGACATTACTGGACTACAGCAAAGCCTTCGACACTGTAGATCATGATATTTTATTCACAAAGTTAAAAAATTTATACAATCTTTCTTTGTAGACAGACGGCAAGTTGTAGTGTCGGGCAAATCTATGTCAAATGTATTACCCATTAAGCGAGGCGTTCCTCAGGGTTCGGTGTTAGGTAATTTTCTGTTCTCTATTTATATAAATGACCTTCCTAATAATCTGTCAAATTGTGATGACCATATGTATGCCGATGACGTTCAATTATATGTTAGTGGGCCGTTACGGGAGATTAATGTTTGTGTAAGTGTATGCAATAGTAAATTAGATGCAATAAGCAACTGGGCTGATGCAAATGGGCTAGGACTTAACCCTCTGAAGTCCAAATGCTTAATTATTTACAAGAAAGCAATAGACACCAGACAGCTGGCTAAACTCACTATTGGAGGAACCGCTATTGAGTACGTAGATCATGCTACTAACCTTGGAATTCATTTCAATAGCACTCTGTCTTGGAGTAATTTATTCATTTATTCGCCAAATCATGTTGCAAAGGCAACAGGTAAAACCTATGGTATGCTCAGGCAACTGTCTTTAACTCGAAATTGTCTGCCACGTTACCTTAAACTGACCGTTGCAAAAACATGCCTAATACCGACATTATTTTATGGAGACGAAATCTTCGGAAGCTGTAACGCAAGCAGCATTAACAAATTACAAGTAAACCCGCCAACCATATAACGCCATACTCTAACAGCATTTTTGATCTCGACTTAAAATCATCTAAGAAGAAAAAATTAGTAGAAGACTAGGTAAACGCAAATGTAACAAATAAATAAATAATCAATGTTGCTATACTGTTGCTGTTGCTATATATAAGTAACAAATATTATATAAATTTAAATAAGACTAAACAGACGTGACTATCGCAAAAATAAGTACATTGTATTTGTAGCGTTAGGATATTAAATCATAAATAAATTCAAATTCAAATATTGATGATCATGCAGCCAGAAATCTCCTCCGAGGTGCCCAAAGTCATCATTGCGCGCATGTGCGAGTTGACTGCATCCGAGAGCTCACGCAACTTTGTAGCTGAAATCGAATCTACCCTCTTGAGCCCAAGAATCTCTTTGATGTGTGCCTGGAAAACAAGACGCTTGTTATTAAAACGTTTTTGAAGAAAAATCAGTGCCTCACGATAATTGGCACTAGATATTTCAAGCGATCGTATGGAATCCAACGCTGACCCGTTTAGGCATGATCTCAGATGCTGGAATTTCTCTATGTCGCTGAGAGCTGCATCATTGTCGATAATAGAGGTAAACATAGCGATAAAATCAGCATACTCTGTGTATCCGCCAGCAAATGTGGGCAGCTTGAGCTCAGGCAGGCGTGGTCTGTTGGCCATAATAACAGTCTGCTGAGTGCTGGATTCATTTTGACAGAGAGTGGATGATAGAGGTAACTGCATGTTGCACAGCTCAAGCTGTACCCTTAGCCGACTCTTCAAGGAAACCAGCAACGCATCAAAATTGTCCCGCAGTTCACTTCCAATTTCATCGAAATCCAGGCTCTCTAGACTATCATGAGCTAAATTGAATGAGCTTCGAACTTGGTCAAGCAGTTCCAAACGAACAGTCAGTTCTGCGGCACTAAATTTATCAATTTTATTTTTGGCCAATTGATTGTCAAGTCTTTGCGCATTTTCAAATATTGCCTGCGACTTGCGCTTATAAAACCGCACCATTTGTTCGACCGTGCTAATATTTTCGGACACGAGTGTATCGTTGCTTGTCATGGTTTCGCCTTAATTCTCGAGTATAAATGACAAAGTTATTTGCTGGGCACGCACCGTTAGAACAAGCGAGATCGAATGCAAGAACGAGAACCGTTGTTGCCGAGCTAAGCAGCCGCTTATGTACAAGAACTTTGTGTCTGTATGTGTGCGTGCGCGCGGCGAGAACTGCACAGCGAACGTAGCGAGAATAAGGGACGTGACAACTTGAGCAACGAACAAACGGTAAATTTGGACTGAAACGGTAGCGACTGGGTTATGTAAATGCCTTTACCGCGATCGGTGGTTGCAATTGTTTAAGTGATTACGATTTGTTTAATTTTTTGCACAGTTCGGCCACATATGTACGCGAGTTTTGGGTCAGATTAATGCACTTTTCTTGCAGCACATGTCACAATTTTTTCACTTTTTTGACTTCAGTCTTTTCTTTTGTGATTTAGTAGCATGTATTAACTTTAGTAACAGCAACTAATCACGTCGGGATCACCAAAATGTTGAGCTACCAAGCTTTTTTGGCAGCTATAAGAGTTCCTATAGCTAAGTTGCTTTCAAATAAAACAATTTGCCTTCAACGACAACGTTTAATGTTTATTTCGATGTATGTATATGTATATAGGTGTTGACGCAGCCGCAAAGCTAACAGTGAGAGCGGTCTGCGCTGCCGACGTGTGTTTACATTTTGCTTATGCTTAATTACAGGGTGTGTATTTATGCAATTCAAACAATAAGAGTTTACGTTAGATATTCAAATTATGTATAGTTTTTGATTAAGGCTGACGGCAAATATGCCATGCCTAAATATGCAAATTGTTATTATTTTAGTTATAATAAAGAACCACTACTACAGCTACAATCAATAGTATGCACATCAGCACTATTGCGACCAAAAGACTGGAGTACAGGACTGGCCCTAGAAGCAACGCACTTCTTTACAGACGGCTCAAAGATGGACCTAGGAGTCGGAGCCTCCGTATACAGTGCAGTGCCAGAAATAAAGCTCTCATACAAACTAAACTGCCCACATTCCAGGCGGAAGTCTTCGCAATAAGGAAAGCGAGCTGAGTTGGCAGGAAATTAAAGCTCCTTACAACCAAATAAATATCAACGTGGACAGCCAGCGTTAATCAAGGCAATGCAAGGACACTCCATCAGCTCCAGAAATGTCCTGGCGAGCAGGGAAGCACTAGATTCCCTCTGCATCTTCAGAAAGGTGCAAATTTACTGGATTCCCAGCCACCGGGGCATCGATGGAAACGAGATGGTAGACAGTCTTGCAAACGCCGGAGTCGTACTCGGCCAAGAAGAAACACTAAACATACCTGTCTCCATACAGACGCTTAACTGCAAGATGGAGGAGATGAGCAGAGAAAGAAACAGAGAAGGAGCAGAATCTCTAAAATTATGTA
>JAWNNO010004792.1:0-22636 GCA_035044985.1 Lordiphosa fenestrarum | reverse complement strand
AGGCCCCAGAACGCTGCCTTGAGGTACTCCTGCTCGAATCCCTCTCTTCTGGGATGCAAGGCCATCCTGGACAACTTTGAATGTCCTGTCAGATAGGAATGATCTGACGATCAGAAAGAGTTGGGGATTGAGCGTTCCCTTCAGCTTGGCTAGTAAGCCATCGTGCCAGACGCGGTCAAATGCCTGTTGGATATCCAAGTACGCTGCCACGACGTACTCCTTGGCGTGGTATCCTTCCAGGACGAAATTGACCACTCTATGCAGCTGTTCTGGGGTTCCGTGGCCCAAGCGAAAGCCGAACTGGAACTTCGGAATGCTCCTTTTGACAGCTGGGGTCTCCAAAATCCTTCGCAATAGGCACCTCTCCAGCAGCTTGCTAAATGCTGGGAGGAGACTTATCGGCCTGTATGAATCCAGCTCATCCGGGGGCTTTCCAGATTTATGCAGCATAATAATGTTGGCATTCTTCCAAGCACTGGGAAAGTAGCTGAGGCGTAGGGCTGAGTTGAAGAGGAGCAACAGAAACAATATCGCTTTGCGAGGGAAAAGCTTTATTATTCTGTTGTCAACTCCATCTTCACCAGGTGCCTTGTTGCTCTTAAGCGAAGTGATTTCGCTCTTTACCTCTTCAAAAGTAATCGGCCGAACAGGCAGCGCCATTTGAAGAGGGACGTCCAGTGCTTCCTTGACCAGTTGGAGCCTATTGGTCGAGGCGGTGCAGAATGGCTGGAACCTTTCCTCAAGGTTTGAGGCAAAGGCTTCAGCTCGGTCCTGTGGGTGTTTAGCCCATGTGCCGTCAGGATGTCTGACCGGGAACTTCGGCTGCACTTGCCTTTTGTACCTTCTGGTGAGCTTCCAGAGAGCGTACTTGGAGTCCTCGTTCGGGGTGGCTTCCTCTAGGATCTTATCCGTGGCATCCTTCTTGATGGTGGCAAGCTTCTTTCTCACACGATTGGCTATCCTCCTGTAGATCCTGTCGACGGCTGGGTCGCGGGTCCTGGCTTACTCCCTCCGCAGGCGTTTTTTGAGGGCTATTAGGCCCTCCGCCTCTGGGGTCAGAACCAGGCTTCCTCGAGGTGTGTGTGCAGGAAGCGGGTTTTGAGGAGCAGCTTTTTCGGCAGCAGACTTGACTTTGCTCATGAACATGTCAATCGCATCGTCGACATCCTGAGGGGTCTGAACCTCCATGTTGAGGTGGAGGGAGTCACTCAGCTCGTCCTGGAAGCTACGCAAGTCAGATCCAGGGAGCAGTATTCGGCTTCTGACTGGAGCTGTTTGAGGACTCAGACCCAACGTTGCCAGTACGGGGAGGTGGTCTGAAGAGAGCTCATACTCTTCATGAACCAAAAGAAGGTGGTCAGGCAGTCCTTTGTATAGGAAGAAATCCAAGCAAGTTGGCGTTCCTATACGATTGTACGGGTAGTACGTCGGCCTTCCAGTTGCCAGGACTTGTGTGGAGTCACCGCTTATAGCCTGGATCAGCGCTGTGCCACGTGGGTTGGCCCTAAAGTCGCCCCAGAGCCGGTGTTTGGCATTGAAGTCTCCGCCGATGATGAACTTCTGGCCAAGTTGACCAAGAATCACCTCAAAGCCAGACGAGCTCCATGGTAGTGTTGGCGGCAGGTAAGCGGCTCCCACGAGGATTTCGCCAAACGTAGTGGTCACCATAACAGTTGAGAGCTGGATGTAGTTGTTTGAGACCGGGTGGAGGTGGTAGTGAATTAGCTCCTGCTTCACTAAAACACAAGACCCACCCCTAGGCCGGCCTCCAGGGTGATCCGCTCGATAGCAAACGTATCCTTGCATGGCAAAGTATGTTCCAGCGTGTAGAAAGGTCTCCGAGATGAGCATAATGTCTATGTCATGCTTATCCAGGAAGACCTTGAGCTCATTAGCGTTGGGAATAACACTGCGAGCGTTCCAAGTTCCGAGGCGTAGGGAGTTTGCCATTATTTGGAGTTGTTGTGGCCCTTTGAGGCACGGAGCTCCCTAATCTCCTGAAGCAGCTCCGCGATGGTGGCTTGGAGGCCAGCAATTGTGTGCTGCATGGATAGGATCACTTGGGCTAGTGGTCCATCAAGGCCAGCGCTCCCAGGTAAGTTTGCAGGGTTGTTGTTTGGTAGGTGAGTACTATGGTGGGTTGAGCGACCCTGAGTTGCTCCCCACTGTGGCGGGTGGGTATCCTGGTGAGTTGAGCGGCCTTGAGCTGCTCCTCGCTGGGCATCCGGGTGGGTGAGGTGGGTTGAGCGGCCCTGCGCTGCTCCCCCCTGGGGCTGGTTTGCAGGGATGGTTTGGCGCCTACCTCCTGTGCCATGCTGACCTCCTCGCGACACATCTGCGTACGAGAGGCCTTGCTGCACGATCGAGGTAGGAATGTAAGCTTGGACGTTGCGCTGCGGGAGTGTGCGCTGTCCATTTCGGGTTACGGGGGCGATGTTGACGCCCGAGAATCGGTTCCTCATGCGTCTGAGTTATACTGGACATTTCTTGGACGATGCCATGTGTTTGCCGAAGCAGTTGGAGCACTCCAAATCATCCACGGTCCTCGCCTGACAGGCATTGGAGTTAGTCCAGTGACCTTTTCCACACCTCTCGCATTTTGGCTGCTTCATGCAGTAATTTTTGGTGTGGTCGAATTCAAAACAGCGGAAGCACTGTCTCACGTCGGTGTTTACCCGTTTGAGCTCAACGGTGACCCTCTGGCGACCTACCATTTTGAGTGTGAGTGCCGCCATGTTGTTCTCCGCCTTCTTGAGGTCAACGAACCACACGTTCTGTTTAGGGACGTCCTCGGATGATTCAGGTGCTTCGGGTTGGTTAGCCCTGCCCTTGGGGTTATGCATGTTGACCACAGAGTGGCCCATACCGCCGAAAGCCGACAGGATTTGCTCACGAGGGGTGGACGAAGCCAAATTTCGCACCACAACTCGGAAGGTCCTGTCCTCTGGAAGGCGAAAGTGAGTGTACTGTATCTGCTTCACCGACAGTACAGCGGTGATCTTTCGGTGTGTCTCAGAGTCATTCGGGAAGATCCGCAGATCATGATTCGGGGCCACTTTCAGTTCGTATGAATCCTGATCTGTTTATTTTGATAATCCTTTGAGGAAATTAAAATTTCATCTTAGTAATCATAGTTTCTGATTATAAACAAAAACAAGATGCGGACAGCGCATAGCACAGAAAATCTGAACAGACCTCCAACAGAGAGTGTTAGACAGGCAGGTATATGCAATATTTGCGCTCAGCCTCTGCAGGAGATACAAGAGTTAGTAACAACTAAATGTGAGCATACGTTCCATAGAGTCTGCATAACTACATACATATCTACCACACGGGAATGTCCTACGTGCAAAGCTCCCATTCAACCAAATGAGGTACGCCCTCAAGAGGCAAGCGGAAGTACAGCAGAAAATAGACGAGCTAAACCAAAGTCGCATTTTACTCTTAGTAAGACACAAGTGACCTCAGAGTCAGTTCCAGAAACAGTAGGCCGTGACACAGAACCACCTAGCTTGAATACTACTGCTGATGGCGAAATAGAGCTTGAAGTAGTTGCAGGATCCAAACGTGGCAGACCTCCAAGACAAATTGCTCCTAGATATCGAGGTAATACACAGGGTCGAAGCACTTCATCAAGAGCAGCGGCGCCGTTGCCTATAGATTATATTCGGATTTTCGAGCATATGGAATCCTTACTTGAGCGAAAGCTGGAAAGCTTTCAACTGCAAATGCACGAGTTGCGTGAGCAGCACCAGAATACTAGCTTACCGGTTAATATCCACAGCAATGTATCTTCACCTCGACCAGGTTCAAATGCATCTGCTTCAATTAGACCGGAAAAAGCTACTCAGCTAATTCAAAGTTGGGGAATAAAATACGATGGCGCACAGAAAGGTTCAACTGTGCAAGAATTCTTATATAGAGTGAAAGCACTCACCGCTGATAGCTTACAAAACGACTTTTCTCTCCTTTGTAAGAATTTACACATCTTACTCGTGGGAAGAGCCAGAGATTGGTATTGGAGATATAGAAAGGAGAATCCAATAGTTGAGTGGGAAGAGTTTTGTAACGCTTTTAAGAATCAGTATGCGGACAATAAAGACGATGACCTCATATATGAGGATATTCGAGCAAGAAAACAGAGAAAAGGAGAACCTTTCGACGTGTTCTATGATGACGTGATGATGCTTGCAGCTCGGCTATCCATACCCATGGAAGAGTATCGTCTCGTGCAGTTATTACAACGCAATATGGGGACAGAAATGCGAGAAGCTCTTTTGTACGTTTCTGTTACCTCTGTAGCCCATTTACGTCAGTTAGTGCAGAAGCGCGAACATTTGTTAAGAGAAAACGGATTTAGGCGATCAGAGAAAGTTACGACTGGTCAAGGAACGTTTCGTCGTTCAGTTGCCGCGATTGAGGAAGATACTCCTATCTCTGATAACGAAAAATCTGATCTTGAGATAAACGCTGTCCACCGAGGAGTGAAAACACTCGTGTGCTGGAATTGCGATATTGAAGGACATGCTTGGGACATGTGCTTAAAAGATAAGAACATTTTTTGCTATGGGTGCGGGGCAAAGCAAGTCTATAAGCCTCAGTGTGAAGTATGCCAGCGTCGTGCGGGAAACTTCCATCAGGGACCCTCGATGGGAAACAATCGAGTGGCCCCAAAGTAAATGTTGATTCAAAAAATTTGCTGTTGGCAACCACGCCAACACCGCTTACGTCTCCTGCAAATCCAAATGAGACAAAAGCAAAACCCAGCAAGAACCAATCCCAAAACCAAGAATATCCCAAATTATACCCGATTCGACCGTATCATGAAAGAATGAAAAACTACATTGCAGCTCGCGATAGAATTTTTACCAACTCAGCCTGCAGTGTAAGAGTGTGCAAAAGCGTTCCACAAGACGCATGCGTAATTTTTGGCTAAATGTTACTCGCACACGCAAGTTGCTCATTTCTTCAGTGATTAACGAGGCATCAGATGGTCGTCTGTACGCTTCTATTTCGTTTTTAAACTTCACAGAACAGGGTCTTCTTGACTCTGGTGCTAATATAAGCTGTATCGGTACAGATTTAGCCAAAATCGATTGGAACTGTCAACCGCAATTCCGTAAAGTGGCATCAACGGTCAAAACTGCTGATGGCCAGAAGCATCCTGTAATAGGTATGATAACAACAAGCGTGGAGTACCAAAAATCGAAGAAACCCGTTACATTTTATATCATTCCTTCTATTTATAAGCGAGTAATACTCGGTATTGATTTTTGGAAAACATTTTCATTAGCATCTGGACTTATATCGGCTATTGAAATGCCTAAAAGCGTTGCAAGTGCAGTTGATTCGTCCGCCGAAAAGAAATTTCCTTTAAGTGCTGATCAGCAAAGACGTCTTGACGCGGTGATTAGCTTGTTTCCAGATTTTGAGCGACAGGGACTCGGCAAAACGTCCCTAATCAAACACAAAATCAATGTGGGAAATGGCAGTCCAGTCAAGCAAAGATTTTATCCGGTCTCTCCAGCAGTGGAGAAACTAATGTTTAAAGAGATCGATAGGATGCTTGAGCTAGGGGTGATTGAAAAATCCAGCAGTGCGTGGAGTTCCCCTATGCGTTTGGTAGTGAAGCCTGAAAAAGTGCGTTTGTGCTTGGATGCACGAAAAATAAACGAGTTCACCCAAAAAGACGCATATCCGTTGCTCAGTATCGACAGTATATTTGCTAGGCTGCCAAAAATTGACCTTAAAGACGCCTATTGGCAGATAGAGCTTACAGAGGAGTCAAAGGCGATTACGGCTTTCACAGTATTGGGGCGACCATTATACCAGTTTACGGTGATGCCGTTCGGTTTGTGTAACGACTTATGTGTTGTTTCCGAATATTTCGAGACCCATTTGTCTATCCTTATACGTTTATCAGAGCAGTTTCGTAAGGCTAACCTAACCTTAAACATAAAGAAAACGAAATTCTGCGTTACCGAAGTACCTTATTTATTCTACGTGATTGGTAGTGGTGGGATCTCTACGGATCCTAAGAAGCTACAATCTGTACGCAATTGGCCTGCTGCAAAGACGCTTAAACAAGCAAGAGGCTTTATGGGAGTCGTCAGTTGGTACAGACGCTTCATAAACAACTTTTCGGATGTAACCTTTCCCATTACAGAACTTCTCTCCACCAAGAAGAAGTTTGTATGGACAGAGGAAGCACAAG
The DNA here is from genome assembly GCA_035044985.1 of Lordiphosa fenestrarum. Taxonomy (NCBI): domain Eukaryota; kingdom Metazoa; phylum Arthropoda; class Insecta; order Diptera; family Drosophilidae; genus Lordiphosa; species Lordiphosa fenestrarum. Next base: position 16,422 of record JAWNNO010004792.1, on the reverse strand, counting down.
TAGCGTCTGAAATACTTATTGACTTCTGCTCCGGTGCTTCAAAATCCCAATTTTAGTAAAAAATTCTATGTGCATTGCGATGCCAGTGATTATGACATTGGTGCAGTGCTAGTTCAGTTGTCCGATGACGGTGCTGAGAAGCCAGTGGTATTTATGTCCAAAAAATTGAATTCGGCCCAGCGGAATTACAGCGTCACTGAACGAGAATGTCTAGCTGCACTAGAAGCCATAGAACGATTCCGTTGTTACATTGAACTTCAAGAATTTGAAGTAATAACCGATCATGCCAGTTTAGTCTGGCTTATGAAACAGCCAAACTTAAAAGGTAGATTGGCAAGGTGGGCAATGAAGCTGCAAGGCTACAAATTCACTGTGAGTCATAGACGTGGTAAAGAGAATGTCGTACCAGACGCGTTATCACGTATGTTTGCAGAAGAAGTCTTCGTACTAGAAGTCATAGGTCCAGAAGTGGATTTAGCTTCGCCAAGCTTCGAGGACGAAGATTATTCGCAGCTGAAAGCCAAATTTCAAGAAGATGAAGCCACCTATCCAGATGTTAAGCTCTTGGATAAATTTATTTACATTCGAAGACAGCATGACGATGGATCAGAGGTGAGCAGACAATCTAGTTGGAAGTTATGGATTCCAAATAGCTTGACCAAGGATGTAATCAAAAGAGCTCACGAAGAAATTGTGACAGCTCATGGTGGTATGGCCAAAACCTTGGAACTCATACGCAGGAATTTTTATTGGCCTGGCATGGTGTCCCAAGTGCGAGACTTCGTTCGCGATTGCGAAACTTGCAAGACTACCAAAGCCCCAAATTACACTTTGAGACCTCCAATGGGAAAAGCAGCTGTATCCTTCAGACCATTTCAACGCTTTTGTGTTGACATTTTGGGTCCTTACCCACGCAGCAAACGCGGCTACATAGGTCTGTTGATAGTTGTCGATCATTTAACGAAATACAATTGGTTGTGTCCACTCAAGCAATTTACTGCAAAAGTGATTCAGGAATTTCTACAGGATCATGTGTTTTTTAGATATGGAGTGCCTGAAACTTTGGTGAGCGACAATGGCTCCCAATTCAAGGCCATTGACTTTAACGCGTGGTTAACTTCGCTCGGAGTTAAGCACGTATATACCGCATTATACTCGCCTCAGGCAAATGCCTCGGAACGGGTTAACCGATCCATTATTGCGGCCATTCGAGCATACCTTAAAGATGACCATCGTGAGTGGGATGCCCATATACAAGCCATTAGCTGTGCTTTGCGCAACTCTTATCACTTGAGCATAGGTTGTACACCGTTTCATGCCTTATTTGGTTTTGACATGGCCACTCATGGGTCTCATTTTCACCTGTTAAAAAAGGTAAATTTGTTGGAAGAGCCAACTAGTGTCCTGCATCGAGATGATCAGTTGCAATTATTGCGAAAAGAATTGCGACAGAACATTGCTCAAGCAGCAGAACACTCGACCAACCAATATAATCTTAGGACTCGCGTTATATCATATAAGGTGGGCGAAGAAGTATATAGACGTAATTTTAGTCAAAGCAATTTTGCTCAAAACAGAAATGCCAAGTTTAATCCCCAATGGATTAAGTCTCGGGTCAGAGAAAAACTTGGGAATTGCTACTATGCACTTGAGAACTTGCAAGGACAACTTTAAGGTACATATCATGGGAAGGACATTCGTCCATAATAATTGTTCTTCAGGTTAATCCTCCGTGCCAAGTCACTAGAATTATCTTGTGGTTGTGAGGAATTCGAGTTCGTCATTTTTTTTTATTTTATTTTTGTAGTCAGATTTCATTTGAACTGCAACCGATATTTTGTCATAGCATTTAGCTTGTTAAAAGAAAAATGCGCAGTCGCTATCAGCTCTGCGGTCGATATAAAAAAGGTATCGATATCGATATCTTTATCAACTCTGCCAGATCACGCTGCGCTTGACCAAGCCACATATCCGGAAAAAATTCTTTCTTTTCCTCGTGGGTGTCCAAATAACAAGACGTGCTTTCACAGAAAAACCTTAAAATTGATTGCATCATTTACTGCATCAAAGTTTGCTTCAAGTCTGCATAAATATACAATACGCGCAGTGATAATTCGCCTGTTTTACAAGGCAGACGCCGTCTTATGTCAATTTCGCTGCTGTTTTGCTATCAATTGAGGTAAGCTAACTAAACTTTCTGGCCTCAGAAGCTAATTTAGTTAACTACTCTTAGTGGCAGACAGAGGAAGGAAAGCGTGGAGCGATTGGCTTTGACCATTCTAACCCCAAATCTGCAAGGTAAATATAAACGCCACAAATAATGTGCGTTTGTCCCAATAGTAATTTGATTTTTCATTCTGATAGCATGAGGCAGTGAGTGCGTCAGCGCAGCTCCCCTCAGCGAAGTGCTATAATGGGTCTCAGCCACGCCTACTTTAGTCCAGTTCAACTAACTCGCCCAGTGAGATAGAGAGAGATAGCTGATTTTGTGACTCCGGATCGTAGATGTCTCAGAAGAGCCAGGTCGCCTGCATGGCCTATTACAACTAAGCTTAATAGTTTTGTTTTCATTTTATTTTGGCACAAGTCGTATAAAAATCTATAAGTACATATGTACATCAAATCACAATACGCCAAAACCAATCATGAAGACAAACGAAGGAAAACCAACCTAAATTTATACATGCCTACATAATATTTGGTGTGCACAACAAATCTACCCCATATTCAACCTTTAGCAACAACAACAACATCGTCAGAACCACGAAGGCCTTCGAGGAGTCGGAAGATGGGTGAGTGCTAATAACGGAGATTTGTTTTGTTAACATAGTGGAAAATAAAATCGTGCAAATTCCCAAAATGTCATAAAAGTTAAACTAAACAAACAAACATTGTGCAGTGCCTTTTAAGTGCATTTGATTTACCGTAATAATCAGTTATGACCTTTTGATTTGCTCTCTTTTGTTTTGTGCTTCATTTCTATTGACATAAATTTTGATATAGGATTACTTGACCGATTGAAGTCTTTTGGTTTGTTTTGATTTCGTTAGTCTTTGCGTTCTATTGATTTGGCGACAAGCAATTCATATTATTTACATACATACGCAGCCTTAACGTAATTTAGTCTTAATGATCATTTGAATCCAGTACCGTGGTACAAACTCAGTAAACATGAAATAAATTTAAAATGAATTTGAAAACCATAATACTTGTAGGGTGGGTGAAGAGCGCAGCTTCAAGAACAACATGAAGCATAAATATGGTGTAATAGTGTTTGTCTCCGTCTTTCTTTTCCTTTTCTATCTTCATTTTAGCTTATGCAATGCAAAGAGCATCAGGGACTTTTATTTTTTAGTTAGCAGTGCGAGTTTTGGAGTAGACTATATCAAACGAACCCCCCTCGGGCTGGTTTGCTAGCCGATTGCCCTAAGTCCCTAACCGATATCATCTGCAATATATCCCTCTCGCACCCGCCTGCTTTGGCAATTGTCAAGTCTAGCCTTTTATTAAAACTGTGCAGCTACCACCTTAGGCCATCCGGGACTCAAAGTATACCTTGACATTGAAATAGCTGACCCAGTCGCATTAGATAGTTCATTTTCAAGTAAGCTTTTGATAGGGTTACTGCGAAATGAGCAAAGCTTGAGTGATTGGCTACCGGATTCTGTATTTTTCGGATATAGAAAAGGGTAGGGAACAACAATATAGGCGGGAAGCTGGACTTGAATGCTTGTGTATTTGAGCTTAGAATTCCAAACTATAATTGTTCGTTACATTTGTTATTTCGATTTTAGCTGCCACGCACGCACACGGGCAACTCACTGCTGTTCTCAGTGTTTCTTGTTACTCTAATAGCGTTGCTAGTAGCAAATTGCTACTAAAGATTTAAGCTACTAGTGGAACTAGTTTTACGCGAGTACTTTTTGTACGTTGGGCGCTCAATAAAATTCTTTCCAGTTTCACAATTTAGTCACGGATACAAAGCGAGTGATATTTGTTTATTTCTTTTTATTAGGACGATCCGTCTCTGCTGAATTTCAAATTATCAGCCACGCTCCGGTTTTCACTTACTTTTGAGAATTGCGATTTCAGCAAATTCGTACGATTTCAGTTTAGAGCGCTCCGAAATTCGCCAGTTTTTGTCATCGATAATGTTCCATTCCCAACTTGTTTTGTGTCATTTCACATAACAAAAACAGATGATGAGCGCCACTACTCATGCTATCGATAGTCAAATATCGATATATACGACGGCCAAATCGCAAATTGTTGTTATTATGAGCAGTTTGCCATCTCGCTCAATTTTGTGTATCTCTATTAAATAAATTGTTTAAAATATTGCCTCAATGCGAATTGAGTGGATGAGTCCGTAAGACAAATCTAAAAAGATTAAAAAACTGAATAAATATAGTTCCGTGGGCTGTCTGTTTGTGCATCAACCTATATTTTGCATTTACTTTTCATTTCACGGACTCAGATGTTGCCGGTTTAAAAACGGCAAAACTTTGCGATTTCCGAATGTCGGAGCACCAACTTTTACGATTTGGTGATCAAATCGCAAAGTTTTTGCGAAAGCGAAAATGGGAGCATGGCTGTATATCTAAATTTACAAAATATAAAATCCTAAAGCTAAACCTAAGAACGTTGACAGAGCCGCCACCCTTACTCATGTGCGCTGCCACCGCGGCCAGAGGATCGCACTGTCAACAGCTCGTGCGAGGTATCCTATTTCTCAGTGGATGTTTTGTAACAAAGTCGCTGGCCTCTTGAGCGACGTCGCTGACTGCGCACAATGCGGTGTGAGCTAAATTGAATTGATGGAATTTATCGCTTGCACTGGGAGAGGGTTGTTAACTTATATACACCCACACTCTCACATACTTACTTATAAAATATAAGCATAAGACCAATGTAAAATCAAGGAATAGAACCGTTTACTCCATCATAGCGGGCGGACGCCTTGGCTTAGGCCGGCGTCCCGCTGCTACCCATTTATGTATAAAAAAACAACTAGACCAAACCACTTAACATTTGAAGTACATTCACTCAGCGTCCCGCCTGATGGTGATCACAATCTGGGAGGAACTAGATTACACCCCGACCGAGTCAGCGGTTCTATTATTACAAACGAATATTTATGAAGTTATTCTATTATAGTGCTAGGGTGCATATAAAAGTTGTGTGCTTAGTAAAGATTTAATGTTTTGATGTTGTTAAATTGATGATACGAAATTTATTTTCTTTTTTATATAAAGTAATAATATGTGACTGGTTTTTGTGACCTTTCTACTGAGTAAACCTGCAGTTTTTAGCCGGCTCGAGGTCATGTTAATGCTTTCGCATAACTTTAAACGGAGACACAACACCACAAAGGAGGCTGGTAGATCGTACAGCTGTTTCAAGAGGAACCACCCTCTATCATCAGCGATCAATGCCTACCAACTGAACGTTTCTCTAAAGTCTCTCCATGCCTGCGGTGGCATAACCGTTTGGGAATCCCAAAGCAGAATGCGCGCAAAAACATCGAGAGGCAGCGTAGAAACAGACAGTCGCCTTTGTGTGTGTGTGTCCCCCTGGTCTTGCCTTTATTAGTGTGAGAGATACTCTCCCCGCTGTTAATAATGGTGACCAAAAAGTTTGTTTGCATAATTGCATTCAAAGGGGGGTTTTAGTTGTTGTAATGAAACCATTTAATGTTTAGGCTCATACAACAACAACGCCGTGCCTTGCGTTTTTAGTATATGTGACTGGTTTTTGTGACCTTTCTACTGAGTAAACCTGCAGTTTTTAGCCGGCTCGAGGTCATGTTAATGCATTCGCATAACTTTAAACGGAGACACAACACCACAAAGGAGGCTGGTAGATCGTACAGCTGTTTCAAGAGGAAAATGGTAAAAATTGTTGTTATTTAATTGATTCGTAAATAGAATTTAAATTTATTCATTCATTCACGCTTAAAATTTTGAAAGATGTTTTTCTCATTAGGTGTAACATATTTTGTAGTGTATGTACAGCTCGGAGGACTGCCAATTTTAGCTGATGTTTTATGCTAAAAGACTAAATCATTGCACGACTAGGTTTGAGAGTGCGCATTCTTGCTGTGCACTGGTCCAGCTCGTCGGATTGGTTGTGGTTCTTTCTACCCTAGTCGCACAGGTTACGCTGCCACGTTTAAAATAATGAGCGGGATTGAACAAAAAAAAATATAAAGTTGAGCAAGAAACTGAAGTTAAATCATAATCGGGGACGCCGACACGTCAAAAGAAAGGAATTCTGGAGAAAGGAGATAATACGTGGTAGAGGGAACTTCGATGTTGTATGCGCCTCTTTTTTTCCCTCCCGACCTTGACAAACGTTCTAATAATTTTTATTGCGTTGTCCCTATAGTAAAGGTTCTTAGGCCTTTATATCATTGTGTGAGAGTTGAGCATGAGTACTAGACAGACTATCGAGTAGTTTAAGAATTAATTTTTAGTTCACAAAGAGATTTCATACTTTAATTATAATAATAAAATTAGCATTAACCAAACGAATTATTTCCCTTTTGTTTTGTTTATACAAAAAAAATAAAAGAATGACATGTAATCCAAAAAAAAAAAAGATATTACCACATTATCAAGTAATTCAAAAACAATTTCATATCTCTTCAGGTTAATTCATTAAGAGAGAGTCAAAAGTAGCAACCAAGAGAGACACTCATGTAAATATATATCCTAAGAAAACGATTTACCTATATAATTACGAGTTCCGCATTCAATCAAAAATAAAAAATAAATCAATTCAGTTTTATGTTTTTTTATTTCACACCATATGTGTGGTTTGATGATCAAATGAAGACTAAAGTACAATCTGTGGATTGCTTATGCTGGCTATGTTGGTATCTTCTGATTGGTCAGATTGTTATGATTCAGTTTGGGAGCGAGATCTGAGCTCAGCTTTGGGTCGGTTTGTTATGATTAAGTTTGGGAGCGGGATCTGCGCCCAGTTTTGTTTATGCAGAACTCCTTTTTGTTTATGTTGAATTTTTCTGCTGAAATGCAGTGGGCATAAGTAATATAAAAAAGGTCGCCACAGTGGGTACGAATATGGTAAAAAGAGTAAGGTGAATATTGAATATGGGCTAATCCTGCGTTGCGGACGTTACATTTGTACGCAAATTTGCTTGCTAAAATTGACACAGCTGGCGTTCCCATTGGTATATTTTAATGAAATTTTTTGCAAAATGCAGTTCTTTGGGAGTTCTATCTTTCTAACCTTTATCTATTTTAAAATAAAAGGTTAACTGTTTTTGAAAAAAAGATATGCTTGCTTAAAGTTCCGTTGCGGACGTTACAAAAAATGGAAGTCGACCTTGAGGCTTATGTGCATTTGCACATTTTTTAGCGAATGTTGCATAATAAACCAAAAAAGTCCAAATACAAAAAATTAAGAGGAGTATATGACCATTTCAATCCACCCTTCAAATGAATGATAAGTAGTCCCGTTAAAAAAAATCTTAATTTTTGTCTGTTGCGGACGATACGTTACGGACGTTACACTTTTTCCATCAAGCCAAATTGTGTGATTAAAGAATATTCCCGCATCTAAAAATCCTTTTAACCTTGTAATTATTATTTTATCTATATATATAAAAATCTCGTGTCACATGTTTGTTAAAAAACTCCTCCACAACGGCTTCACCGAACTTAATGAAATTTTTTATGTATTAATTTGGCAGGTGTAGAATAGGTTTTTAACTATATTTCGTAACGCTAGGTAATTTGCGTGTCCCTCTGCAGAACATTTATTTGAATTGACGACGCTGCTCATAAGTGTCACTTTGTGCTTTGTTATTGTGAAAATTTGGTAAATTACTAAAATATCGGAATATCGTTTTTGATCAATCGTTTCAATTTGGCCTTTCTGTGTGCGTGTGTTTGTTATAGAAAACAATGCCAGCATGGACATACCATCGAATTTTGCAAGGGGCAGGGGGAGGGGGTATGGTTGAGAGGGGTTGTTTGGTAACTAATTACTAATTCTTAATTTTCATTAACTATTTTAGGTTTGAGACGAGTTTTAAGTTCATCTCAAAATAAGTTGCGCTAGTTAACAATTCGTTCCCCCTCACTACCCCCCCGAATAAACCCCCTCGCACAATACGCCACTGCTAAAGTCGCTGACCAGCGGTTGCTGACCAGCGGTTGCTGACCACCGGTTGCTGACGCAGCACAGCGCAGCACATTGACACACTGTTGCAACGTCCGGCCCAAGGGAGAATTGCTGACGCAGGAATTCGGTTGTTGTAGGCGGCCACATATTTACTTATATATAAGAACTTGTAAACAAAAGCTTCAGTCTCAACTTGATCACTTGATAGAATAAAACACTCGAATTTAAAGAAGCAAACAGAGCGGACGTCTTTTATTGGAAGACAAAATACTGAGACAAATACTGAGACAATGGCTAGACACCCCTACTCCTCTGAAGGAAGATCACACGGGGCCACGATTGTTACCCACCCATACTCCCAAGTGGTAACTGGCGCAGCCGGATCCGGAATGGACCTTGTCATATTGCTAATCTTTAGCATGCTGTAAGTAAAGTGAAAAGTGAAAAAGTACCAAAATGAGCCCGTGTATGTGCAAAAAAAATTTTTCCTAAAACAAAACAAAGTGAAATGTAGCAAAGTGCGTTATATCTGAGGTGGCTCAATCGCTGACATCACCAAAGATACCACGTTGTGCAATTCACTAAACAAAAAAAAAACACACAAATGAAAAAGAAATACAAAAAGATATTTTGGCTTAGTGGAATCAATCGCTGATAATCGCTAAGCTCAGAATTTAAAAAAGAAAAAGAAAACTGATGTGGCTTAGTGGAATCAATCGCTGATAATCACTAGCTCAGAAGTTAAAAAGAAAAAAGTGATGTGGCTTAGTGGAATCAATTGCTGATAATCACTAGCCCTACAAAATAAAAAGAAAATTAAATTTAAAAAGAAAAAGAAAAGTGATGTGGGTTAGTGGAATCAATTGCTGATAATCACTAGCCCTACAAAACTAAAAGAAAAACCAAAAACAAAAAAAACAAAAATTAACTAACTGCATACACACTCATTGGTACTCATTCACAAAGTGCTTTACAGAAAGAAAAAAAAGCATAAGAAAGAAAAAATTGATTTCTAATTAAACTATTTTGCAGAATCTAACAACACAACACAAGTAAAGAGAAATACAACGAAAAACAAATTACACCACACAACACTACACTAAATAACAACATAGAGGAAAATTTAAATATTTTTTTCTTTTTTTCAAACAAAAATCCGATTAGATGTCAAAAAAATTCGGTTTTGGCACCAAGTCACGAGCAGGCCTTCGAGCTAGTAGTTTGCCAGAGATTAGGGAGGAAGTGTTAAATCCACCTAGACATACAGAGACAGCAATGGATTCTGGTATTGCCCCAGGTTCTCTTCCTGCCACTGTGTCAGGACATAATTCATCATTATCGACAATCAGTAACATATCAACCACGTTGAGCCCAACCGACATTTTAGCGTTTGTCAAAGAATTACCTACTTTTGACGGGTCCCCAGGGTAGTTACAAAAATTTATTACGAATGTTGAGGAAATAATCATGCTCATTAGGGGCACAGATCAAACCCCCTATGGTCTACTACTTTTGAGAGCTATTAGGAACAAGATCATCGGAAAAGCCGATGAAGTCCTGACTAACACTGAACTAGTTTGGGATAGCATTAAAGCGGACTTAAACAACCATTATGCTAACAAAAAGAGCGAAGCTATTCTTCTTAGGGAGTTGCAGCTAATCCCAGAAAACTTGTCTTTGGGACAACTATTTCTTGGCATTACAAAAGTCAGAACCGATTTAACCGCTTCTCTTAAGAATGGCAATCAAGAAATCGCTGTTGTCAATTCTAAGAAGAAGTTATATAATGATGTTTGCCTGAACACATTTTTGGTTAACCTTCGGGAGCCACTTAAAACCCTAATTAGGTTTAAAAACCCCTCGACTATTGAGGAGGCCTATGAGTTTTGCCGAGTGGAGCAAAGTTTCTACTTCCAAAAAAGGAAAGACACTCAAGATAACAGGTCCCAATCTTCTACACCCTATCCACGACCACAGTCAGGATCGACTCCCATTGACAATCAGCAAAGATTCCGATCTAACAACCAGAACAACAACTACTCTTCTGACACACAATAACGCTATACATTCCAGTACAAAGCTGACACCATTTGAGCTATTTAGTGGTCGTACCCACATTTTCAATCAGACATTGGGAAGCAACACGCATCATGAATATCTTGAAAAACTGAAATTGTACCGCATGAAACTTTACCCAGAAGTGAAAGAAAAATTAGAGAGAAATTCAAAAATAAGATTAGAAAAACTCAATGAGAACAGAAAACAACCAGACTCGTTATCCGTGGATGATACTATATTCAGGAAGGAAAACCGTTGGAATAAACTAACCCCTAGATTCTCCAAACATAAAGTTCAACAAGACAATGGCCTCACCTTAATCACTACACGATCACAAAAAATTCATAAATCTAAAATCAAACGCGCTAAAAACTAAATCACTAATAACCTTATTTTGTTTTGTTTGTACAGGAGCCCGAGCAGCATGGCTCAAAGCATGTCCGTCCGATTAATAAAGGAATCCACACCGATTGCAAAAATCGAACTAGGAGAAGCCCACATTATTAAAACTTATAAAAGTATTAATCACATAGTATATATCACAGAATTTAATACCTGTATTCAAAATCTTTATCACACTGTAGATACTATACAATCAGATGACACGTTTTCCGATTCGATAACAATCTTAAGAACTAAACTCGTATACCTTCAAGCAAGACTAGATTCATTTCTACCACACAACAGAAAAAGAAGGGGACTAATTAACGGTCTTGGTAGTTTGGTAAAAATAGTGACTGGCAACATGGACGATAATGATTCGCAAACTATTAATACAGAATTGACCAAACTTAAGGAAAGTACAGCCTCGTTGTTCAACAACACAAGGAAACAAACCGATTTTAATAATGAGATCATAATCAGATTTAAAAATATTACCGATCACATAAATAGAGAGCAAGAAACCATAACAAATTTCCTAAACAATGCTGGGAATACAATTTATAAAGAATTCACACAAGAACACAACCACATACACACTTTACAATATCTTAATAGGATAAGCTTCAATATCGACCTACTCTTTAATCACCTAAACAACTTGGCAGAGAGTATGTTATTGGCAAAATTAAAAATAATTCCCAAATTTATATTAAATGTAAAAGAGATTGCCAAGATAAGAGAAATCTTTACTGATCAAAATATAATAATCACTTCTGACGAACACATGTACAACTTACTAAAACTAGAAACAATCATTCATAGCAACATTATAATCTTTTCGATAGATATTCCCATTTTTGAACAACAAACTTACACTTTTGCACGAATCATACCCCTTCCTATAAATTCAACACAATTCGTAATAGCCCCTAAATTTATAGCTTATAACAAAAACACTATCAAATATTTTCAAGATAAATGTCCAAAAATAGATAATAAGTTATATTGTAACGACCCCTACAACAACAACCACAACGATCACTGCTTGAAAAACCTTCTCCGTGAAAAAACCAGCTCATGCGATGTCCGAGATACGGGAGCGTTAGTTGACGTTTTCGAACCAGAACAAGAAAGAAAGTCGGTCAAGCCCGACTATAACATACTCTGTACCAAGAAATTTTGTCTTTTGATCATAACTCGAAAACCGTTCATCCGATCTTCTTCATTCCTTTGGCGGATCGATAAGTTATTCTAATAACTAAATATGTCCAGAAGGAACAAGCCATCTATCTTCAAAACTGTGGGAGATATGACGTTTTTTCTAAATTGCGGGGGCGGGAGGGGGCATGGCCAAAATTGAAAATAAACTTGATCTGCCTCCAGACATAAGAAGCATATGTCCCATACACGTCAAACCTCTATCTCTTACCATCTCTGAGATCTGTGCGTTCATACGGACAGACGGACAGACGGACATGGCTATATCGACTCGGCTGTTGATGCTGATCAAGAATATATATACTTTATGGGGTCGGAGATGCTTCCTTCTGGATGTTACATACTTTTGCACAAACTTATAATACTCTATGTACCTACGGTACAGAGTATAAAAAGGCATTGTCTTCGTCTTTAACGCATACGACTTAATAGTAAACTCAACTTGCGACACACCTACATCCATCAATGGCACTGCTATTATCGAGTACTCTGGCTGTTCAATAGTCATCAACAACATAAAGTACGATAATACACCACTTACGGAAGAGGACCACCTAGATTTATTCCTGCCACCCACACACAAATTGATAAGGAACAATACAATAGAAGTTCTAAGCCTAGAAAAACTCCATGTGAATGCCATTAGCTCCATGCAGAATATTATCGAATTCAACCAAGCAGTATCACGACACACCATCATACTCAACATCTCTGTAGTTGCCCTACTAATACTAGCGCTTCTTATATGGAGGATTAAAAGCAGCAAAACCATCTTCTACCCGCCACCTGAACACGACGTACCTGTCATCGCTTCGGCCATCCCTTCGTTATGGCCTTCACTCCGTTTTGGGGAGGGAGGAGTTAACAATTCGGTCCCCCTCACTACCCCCCGAATAAACCCCCTCGCACAATACGCCACTGCTAAAGTCGCTGACCAGCGGTTGCTGACCACCGGTTGCTGACGCAGCACAGCGCAGCACATTGACACACTGTTGCAACGTCCGGCCCAAGGGAGAATTGCTGACGCAGGAATTCGGTTGTTGTAGGCGGCCACATATTTACTTATATATAAGAACTTGTAAACAAAAGCTTCAGTCTCGAAGTCATTTCGAACTTGATAGAATAAAATACTCGAATTTAAAGAAGCAAACAGAGCGGACGTCTTTTATTGGAAGACAAATACTGAGATTACTGAGACAATGGCTAGACACCCCTACTCCTCCGAAGGAAGATCACACGGGGACACGATTGTTACCCACCCATACTCCCAAGTGGCAACTCGCGCTCTCAGAGAGGTTCTTCTCTTTCGCTCCTTATGGCGCGCTGGAATTCTTTTCCTCTTTGGCTTTTCGCGCAACTGTAAGTCGCTGCTATCCCCTATCCAATGGCTGGGGTATATGGGTTGGCTACTCTGGGTGGCTCATGCGTGCATGAGAAATCGACGACATTATGAAGGGTTTACGGCCTGCTACTCGAGATGACGTGTGGTTTGGACACAGCCACTGAGCCAGTGCTGCCGTTTTGTATCCGAATGCCGCAAGAGTATAACACTGGAGCGGGATTATTCAGATGAAAAGCGAAGCACACACACGTTTGAAAGAGGTTTTGTACGATTTGCAGGTGCGCCAATGGTTCTACCGACCGGTCGCAAGAAAATTGTGGAAAAGATGAACGCGCGGAAGCGCGTGGCGCAGACCGGTCGGCTGGTTGGATACGCTTCTTCTTGCTCTGCAAAACGGTTTCGAGGTTAGGTCTAACACAATTTTAACTAAACCAAAAATATCACCTTTTGTTAGCACAATGATGGTAACTAAATTCACAAATCACTTGATCTGGCAATCGGCCACAGGATGCACTTCCTCTTCCTTAGAAATTACTTAATAAAGCTCAAATTTGTGGTTAGATTTCTTTTCTGACAGCAAACACTTCAGGTTCTTTTCAGCTTTCAACATCAAGTGAACGAGCGTGAATTTGCCTTCTGCCTACGTGCTGCCTTCACTTCCAAGAAGTCGCCTGCGACAAGCAATTGTTGCCTGGAAGAAAACTAACGGATCTATGGCCTGATTTCTATCACTCGTTGCTTTGTGATGTGTTCTTCTGCTCAACTTCAGTTACAACTGCGCCTATGAGTGCGAGTGAGATTGCTGCTAACTGAGCGACTAGAGAATTTTACTCTCGCACCAGTGCTGAGCAAAAAAACTGAATTGGAACATTGCTAAACTTTAATCCCTGTTGCCAACTGGCCACTACAATTATCACACAGTAAGGTATAATCGTTATTTAGAGTCTGTGCTGTTAATGAGCGAAGCCTATATAGGAACTCGTCAACGTGCATGGCATCTTTCGATCCATCGAACTTTAAACGCCAACTAACTAAAGCAGCTTTCTCCGGCGCTACTCTGTTACCTAATCCATTTGTCATTCCTATTTCCTGATTATCAGCGAATTGAGACCTGTTAATTCTACCTTCTTCTGCCAAATTGTGAATGCTTCCACTATCCTGATTCTGACTCCTGGAAGGGCTTGCGTTGCAGCCGTGGTTTGGAGTTCCTATCTGTGCTGGTAGGGACTCCTCTATAGATGCTTTAATCAAAGATCCGATCTCAGACATCATAGTTTTCTGTTGTTCTTGAATGGCTAACTGTATGTAGTTGACAAGGCTCTCGCCTCCAATCGACTGATTACCTAGGCTTCCTAAAGACAATCTACTTTCGGCCAGATCGAAAACATTACGAGATTGTGATCTGGTTTGCATGGTGCGTTTTGGGGATGCACCCCGTCCTCTATGGCCTCTACCAGCTCTCTGTGACTTTTGCTTAGAAAGTTCTTCATTATTGGTGGCATTAGGTAAAGATACAGCCTCACTTTGAGCACCTGTTGCGGCTGCTTCTGGCTGTAATTCGACTGACAGGCTATTTCCCTCATAGCTTATTTGTTCAGTACTAATAAGTAAATTGCAAGTAGGGCAGGAACTATTAAGTTTTCCATACTCCTCTATGCATTCTTTATGAAAGCAGTGCTGGCACGGTGTTGTAGCTATCAGCTGATCCTGTTTTAGGTATTGTTTGCAAACGCTACACCATTCGGGGGCTAGGCCTGGAGCCGTGTTAAATGGAGGACTATGTTGAATTCGGCTCATCTTCGTTTTTGTAAGCCAAGCAATTTGTTTAATTAAAAATCTAAATCATATGAAGCTGACACTCAAAAAATATAAATTCTACAAAAAAAATTATTCAACAAGAAAGAAAGTCGGTCAAGCCCGACTATAACATACTCTGTACCAAGAAAATTTGTCTTTTGATCATAACTCGAAAACCGTTCATCCGATCTTCTTCATTTCTTTGGCGGATCGATAAGTTATCCTAATAACTAAATATGTCCAGAAGGAACAAGCCTATCTTCAAAACTGTGGGAGATATGACGTTTTTTCTAAATTGCGGGGGCGGGACGGGGCGTGGCCAAAATTGAAAATAAACTTGATCTGCCTGCAGACATAAGAAGCATATGTCCCATACATGTCAAACCTCTATCTCTTACCATCTCTGAGATCTGTGCGTTCATACGGACAGACAGACAGACAGACGGACAGACGGACGGACGGACAGACGGACAGACGGACATGGCTATATCGACTCGGCTGTTGATGCTGATCAAGAATATATATACTTTATGGGGTCGGAGATGCTTACTTCTGGATGTTACATACTTTTGCACAAACTTATAATACTCTATGTACCTTCGGTACAGAGTATAAAAATACATTCGTCCTTTTCAAGCCTGTTAAAGTCTAAGAGTAATATGAAACACGAAGATTTCTTCTTATAGTGATATATATAAGTAATGAGGTGTTAGTGTTTCTATTGCGAGTTTCTGATGAAAATCGACCGAATACTCGTCCAATTCCAAATTTCAAAATCTAGATTGACATTTCGACGTACCTGGTACTATTCCCACTATAACTTTTTGAACAATGAATCATGAATTCGGAAAATCTCTCCAATTAAATATTGGACGATCTACTTAGAGATATAATTAGAAATCGTTGTTCACAAAATTTAGATTGAAACTTCTTTCCCCAATTCTGGTTCGACTGTCATTTGTACTAACTAGTTCGCTTAATAAATATTCTCATTCTATTTCCTAACGTCGCAGATGTACCCGGGTCGAAATTCAGATTAATCTAAATATAATCGCATATTCCCAGATAAAGTTTGCAATTGAGGTTATATGTGAGAAGTATTAGCAAACGAGCACTCCCTATGATACTTTTGCTGCCTTGCTGTCTCAAACAACTGACAGGATATAACTAGGACAACCAATCCAAATAGTCGAATTGCGTTGTAATTTCCATATGTACCTCCGCAGTTGTGGCGACAGCTAATCAACTTCGATCATTAAGACTTAATAAATCTATTGTGTTGGATGGATTTTTAAAGAGCGTGTTGTGTGGATATAATCCTTTAAACCAGTCTGGTCCCACGTGTTGGGCGCCAATTAATTAATGTGCAGGGTGTGGGTGTTTTATTTTAGTTCCTGTACTAGATGTTGCTGCCAGGCACAAAGGGTTTTTAAAAGGCGACAAATAATGATAATAACTAGGGTTGTGAAAAT
>JAWNNO010004791.1:0-16689 GCA_035044985.1 Lordiphosa fenestrarum | reverse complement strand
AGTTCTGAATATAAGTACAAAGTATCGTAAACTGAGTATCGCATACTAAATAAAGAGTAAATTTAAAGTAAAGACCACTGTCAACTGTTCAAGAGCTTAAAAAATTCAGTCTAGAGTATTTCATTAGTCACTTTCGAAGCTCAGTTGAAAGATTTTACTTGATTTTCAACATTTTTTTTGTGTATATTTTACTTTGCTTTTCTTTTTTTTTTTTTGCGGCATTTAATTATGCGCTCATGGACGCTCATATGTGTGTGTGTGTGCGTGTGTATGTTTGCTTCATGTTATATGCGCCTCGTTTGGCATATTTTTCATGTTGCTTTGCCTCGAGACTTTGGGAGCTTAATTTACTTCACGCCCAACCAAAAAAAAAAACGGAAAAGATGAAAAATTTGTCAAGCATTTTTGCTTAATTTTCTTCTTATTGAGGCAACAAATAAAAAGTTGAAATCACAATTTTGGTTGGTTGTGGCATTTAGAGTAATCGCCACAAAAGTTTCAAGTATTTGTTTAACTTATTTATGCATTTTGGTAATGTGGTTGTTGTTGTTGTTGTTGTTGTTGCGGCGCACACACACACACATGTAGTTAAGCCTTACCTAAATACATTTCTGCTAGAATAAACAAGCAACCTTGGGTGTTTACCATAAAAAGTAGGTAAACTTGAGTGCAAAAATTGCGTAGCAAAATGGCAAAATAAATGCACAGAAGGAAAAAAATGTGAAAACGAATGCCACAACAACATTAAGAGACGCCGAAGTACAAGTCGAGTTCTGACTGAATGGAAACGAGAGAATAAAAATAACAAGCAGGCAGAAAAGGAAAGATGAACACTAAAAGGGCTGCTGCAGTAAGTGGGTGCGAGGGGGGTGCTGAGGTTATGGGGTCCGCTCTGACGTCGAACACATTACAAGCAAAAGCACTTTTGACAAAAGAAGGCGCCAGCGTAAATAAACAAACAAATGGCAAAAGAAACAAAGACACACACAAAAAAGAGGAGACAGCAGTAGGCCTGCTCATGTGCGTGAGCTAAAGGATTTCAAGGACTACAACATTAAGGAATTTGTGCATGAACAATGGCCAAATAAAAACAGGGAGGGGGGGGGGGGGGGAAAGCAGAAGAACAACAAGAGCTTGGCTTTGAGCACACACGCACACTGGTACACTCTCGCGCTCGCCCTCGCAGGCCGGATGTCATTAAGGTGTGTGCATGGAAATGAACTGCGCGCTGCAGCTGAAAAGTATGCAACGGAAAACTGAAAATGGCCAACTGAAATGGCAGCAGCGGGGTGTTGCGGGCGGTAGAGCGCCATGATGATGGCAAAGAAACCAATTTGCCAGAGCTGTTTAACACGGCTGCCGCTGCTGCTGCTTTAAGCTCAGCAAAACAAGAAGGTCAATGAGTGCAACTTAACAACTGAAACCCCGCCCATCGCCAACCCCCCGCCAGCAGCCAGTGAGTTATTAAGCTGTGCATAAGTTAAGAGACCAATTTTCAAGCTCATTTAAAAAAGAGAAGAAATATTCTGAATGGAATGGAAATGTAATGCCTGCTAAATCCACCCGGCAAATAATAAAAGCCAAAATCAAGGTAATGCAATAAATAGGATTAACTGAGGCATCCTTTTACCCCGCTGCTGTTCTTGCTTAGCTGCCAACCACCCTCAAGTGAAGCGCACAATGGCTTTACCCCTACGAAATGTTTTATTTTTTTTTAATTTGGCTGATATTCAATTTTGTTATTTTGCCTGACAAGTGGAGAGTGGGTGGGGGTAGACTGTATCAGCTCAACTTGTTAACTTATTAAAGCCTTGCCGAGGGTATTACAATGTTGCCCAGAAGTTTGCAACGCATGGAAATACTCATAAACTATATATAGTCTTGATCGATTGAGCTTGGTCAGTTTCTACTCCAACTAGTCTCTCAGTTAGGAAGCTATCGAGCTGATATTTTGCACAGCGTTTTTATTTTTGCTGCAGGCTGCTAATATGTGGGTACCAACCGGTTTGGATGACTATATTTCATAGCTACCATAGGAACAAACGGTCGGAAAACTAGTTTTAGTATAAAAAACATTTTTCTTTTCCATGGAAACGTCTCCAAAGTTTGTATTCATAGGTTTTCTATGCTTTTTTATAATTCTGCCAAGTTTTATTAAAATCGGACAACTATATGGTATAGCTGCCATACAATAGATGGGTCTGAAAAACAGTCTTAGTTAGAAAAACTTTTTTGTTTTGAATGGTAGCAACTTGAAATTGTGTATTTGTTAGTTTCACATGCTTTCACACAATTCTACAAATTTTTGTCCAAATCGGTTGACTATATCATATAGCTCCCATAGGAACACACGGTCAGAAAACTAGTTTTAGTATAAAAAACTTGTTTCTTTTACAAGGAAACGTCTCCAAACTTTGTATTCTTAGGTTGTCCATGCTTTTTTATAATTCTACCAAATTTTATTAAAATCGGACAACTATATGGTATAGCTGCCATAGAAAAGATAGGTCTGAAAAACAGTCTTTGTTAGAAAAACTTTTTTGTTTTGAATGGTATCTTACTGCAATTCGATATTTGACTGTTTCGCATGATTTCACATAACTCTACAAATATTTGTTCAAATCGGTTGACGATATCATATAGCTCCCATAGGAACAAAAATTCTTTTTGAAAACATTTAAACGAGCACTTGCAAGAGTATAAAAACTTCGGCTCAGACGAAGTTAGCTTAGCTTCAGCATAAATTTTAATGAAGCTGAATGCTGCGCTGCTACTGCGCTGCAGCAGCGAACAGTCTTTTGATCATAGCTCGACAACGGTTCATCCGATCTTCACCATACCTTTGAAAGATCGTTAAGTTATTTTGATTACTAAATATGTCCAGAATGAAGGACCAGTCTATCTTTAAAACTGTGGAAGATATGACGTTTTTTCTAAATTGCTAGGGCGGAAGGGGGCGTGGGCAAATTTGAAAATAAACTTGATCTGCCTGCAGACATAAGAAGCATATGTCCTATACAAGTCAAACCTCTATCTCTTACCATCTCTGAGATCTGTGCTTTCATGCGGACAGACAGACGGACAGACGGACATGGCTATATCGACTCGGCTGTTGATGCTGATCAAGAATATATATATACTTTATGGGGTCAGAGATGCTTCCTTCTGGCTGTTACATTACTCTATGTACCTACGGTACAGAGTATAAAAACCTGCATCTATTCAGCTCAAGAAAAATTATAGAAATTAAAAAATTTGACCTGTTTCCTAGCGACTTCTTGGGTTATTCTGACGGTTTTGGATGAATGAGTCTTACTTACCATCTTCGCGATGTTGTCGTCTTCCCTTCGTAAGATCTGCCTGAATCCAATTCCATTTGCTTCTCTTCAACTCTGTTGTTATGGATTCTCTGCCAGTGTTCTCCAGGAGATATGCATTTGTGATGGGGAGAGGCCAACAAATGCGGCAGCTTACACTCAGGAAATTGTTTACAAAAGCCTATTAAATGAGATACCAGCCAGGATTCTGAGCTGTATAACAGGACCGACTTAACACTGGTATTATAGATGCGCAGTTTTGTATTCAGTGATAGGGAATGGAAGCGCTACACCCGATGTAGTTCCAATGCTTGCTTTCGTTTCTGGAGTGAGTTAGTTTTTACCGGGGGGAGTCTGTTTAATGTCTTAAGAGTGACTGCTGACTTTTGTTTAAGCGAGTAAGTTCTCTCCGCCCAACTTACAGTTACCCAGGACCAGGAATTGCACTACCACCAGTACACACACAGTTATGGCATGCACCCCGACTTGTTACATGTTATTCCCCTGTGTGCCATATTAGCTTTTCATTTAAGGTCCTTGACTTTAAAGCTTATTAAAATATAATTTTGGTTATGTTTTTCAAATGTCTTCCACTTCGAAATGAAATTTTGTATCACACCTACATTGTTATCGAGCTCAGATTTGGCAGTGTAGTGTATGTGGCCAATATCTACAATCTCACAAATTTTCATAAAGATTGGATAATAAATGGCGAAGTTAAAAAAACGTTGCATACTTATCTGACTTATCCTGACTTACCCGACTTAACCTTACGCTCTAGTAGAATTTTTAATCGGGTGTGCTCTAGCACTTCATCAGTATTCATTTGTATTCAAAAGGATTTCGAATACGGTTAATAGCTCCCGGGTCTTGAGACTCGGCTTTCAGTTCTGAACCAAAGGCTTTAAGTCAAAAGCTGAGATCAAGAGCTGAGATTAAAAACTGAATCCTGAAAAAAACACAAAAATTCAAATGAAAAAGAAAGTTAATTTCAAGAAACAAATGGACAAATTATGACTGGCACATAATATACTACCTTAAATGAAATATAGTACGCGAACCAACAAGGATATGTGTAAATGTCAGGGCTGCAAAACTGGTTTGAACCGAACCGAACTTTGAGATTACTGTGAACCGAACCTCGAACGGAACCTCTTAAGGTACTAAAGTCTAACCTGAACCTGTGCCGAACCTATAATTTCGGTTCGGTTTAACAAAAATTAAAGACATAACAAAATTTGACCTATTTTCTAGCAACTTCTTCACTTATCCTGATGGTTCTGGAAGACTGAGTCTTACAATCGGCAGGAAAGTTTAATGTAAACATCTATAAAAATGTTCAGAATTACCATTAGAATCCCTACACATGTAAGCCTCTGTTTTTATACCCTTGCAAAGGGTATTATAATTTTGCCCAGAAGTTTGCAACGCATAGAAATATTCATTTCCGACCCCATAAACTATATATATTCTTGATCAGGGTGACGAGCTGAGTCGATTGAGCTTTGTCCGTCCGTCTGTCCGTCTGTCTGTCTGTCTGTTTCTACGCGAACTAGTCTCTCAGTTTTAAAGCTATCGAGCTGAAATTTTGCACAGAGTCTTCTTTTTGCTGCACACTACTAATATGTCGGAACCGACCGGATCGGATGACTATATCTCATAGCTTCCATGGGAACAATCGTTCGGAAAACTAGTTTTAGTATGAAAAACTTTTTTCTTTTAAATGGAAACGACTCCAAACTTTGTCATCGTAGGTTTTATATGTTTTTTTTATAATCCTACCAATTTTTATTACAATCGGACAACTATATGGTATAGCTGCCATACAAAAGATAGGTCTGAAAAACCGTCTTAGTTAAAAAAACTTTTTTGTTTTGAATGGTAGCATCCTGTAATTTTGTATTTGTTTGTTTCTCGTGCTTTTACACAATTCTACAAGTTTTTGTCCAAATCGGATGAATATATCATATAGCTCCCATACGAACGATTAGTCGGAAAATGGGAAAAAAGTATTATTTGAAAATATTTAAGCGAGCACTTGCAAGGGTATAAAAACTTCGGCACAGACGAAGGTAGCTTGGCTTTCTCGTTTTAAGATCCTTTTCTCCAAAGCTTATCGATTTATTCACAAATAAGTAAATCGACACAATTTCCTTACAGTTTATTTCGTTTTTAGGTCGATTACTATATAAACTTGTTTAAAGCATGGGCTGAACCAAGGTTCGAACCAAAACCGTTGCCCAAAAACCTTGAACCTCAAAATTCTGAGCCTGAACCATTTTTAAATTTTGTTTCGAACCAGCGAGCCGGAGCTCCCAAAGCATTATCATATCCATCTGTGTTTAAAACTGAACTTTTACAATCTTCAGCATGTTTTCTCTTCTAATTAGCTGTAATCTTTATGAGAGCCTGCTTTACGTTTTCTCTTCTTGAAGGACTTTACAGTTTTTAAGGCCGCTTTCATTTAATGTACGCTAGATGGCGCCAGCGCTCGTTGCTTTTTATCAATTAAAACGTTTTGTTTGCCTGCCAACTGCATAATGCATTGGACAGCTACGCTTGGGTTTCCACATTCATTCATGCTTAATGGGTACAAGCGAACGGCTGCCAAGTTTTAGAAAACATTCAACTAAATTTGAGCGCTGATAAAACTTGTGCATTCATTAGGCAGCAAAATTGTTTTCAATAAATATTCGTTGGCTTTGCCGAAAAACAAAAAAAAAAGCCCACATGCAAATGACTTGTTACAGATCTCAACGATTATAAGAAGAAGTTGAAGCAACTTTGCTTGAGAGCTTAAGAGTGCTGAAAATGTTGTTCAACCAACCCCCGCCAAGAGTGTTTATTACGCATACGCCTAGTTGAGCGCCTAAAAGACTAGAGCGCAATTAGACAGACAACAGCGGCAGCAACTACTTTATTTCTCTCTCTCTCTGTTTCCCGCCACAGCCCAGCGGCACATAATCTGCATACAAATGCGTTGATTTGCCTAATCGACGCCTATTTGTTCGCTGCAGAAAGGAGCAAAAAAAAAGCAGAGCAAAAAATGAGCTCGCTGGGCAAAAGTTTTGGCTGAAATGTTTCGCGGCGGAGAGAATAAACCGCCGTTTAATTTTTGGAAACTCGAGCGTGTTGCACGCATTAAAATTAAAAGCTAAGGCGAACGCCTTGTGTACGTGCCGCAACTTGGCTTTGACTATGTTTTGCATTTGCATGTAAATGTTTTTCCCTTTCGGCGGGGGGGGGGCTGTTGGAAATAAGAAGAAACATGGCCGCGTCTGGCGAAATCAATTGCCGCTGACAGTAACAACACATCATTCGCGCATATGGCACATCGCCTAATCGTATACATACTATATAAATGAGAGCCAGACAATGACATTGTTATTGTCTTCGATACGTCTGCGGCACGTGCGACCAGAGCCACGCCCACTCGACACACCAAATCCTTTAAGTTGAAAATTCTTTTGAGCTGTCACTTCGATTCTGATAAACGCCGCTTGGGGAGCCATTTTCATTTGGCTCTGCTACAGCTGAAACATTTGCGCATTTCCGTTTCCTGTTCGCTTCGTACGCTTCCGCCGTAAGGCGTTGCGACAAATTCGAATCCTCGAATGACTCCGACCTGGGCAACGATTTGTTGTGCGTGCCCGCAAAATTATAGCCGTGAGGCGGCAGTAAGGCGGTAATTACTTTATTATATGAGAAGAGCGGCAAGGCAAGGTAAGATGCGAGGGTGGATGGAAAGGATGTTGAAAGAGTGGGAAAACTAAACCATAGCTCATTCGATATCATTTGTGATGATTTATTTGGAAATTGTTCTTCAACAGCCGGAAAAATTTGTGTAATAAACGTAATTCTTTTAGTCAAAGAACTTAAAGCTGAATTTATAACTAAGAAGCGAGCTTTTATTGTTGGAAAATAAGCCACCAGAGTGGGAAAGTCAGAGAATATGTTTCACAAGAAAGCTAAAGTTGATTCAGTTGACTCTGCATATATACTTTCTGATTGATCTAGTATTACCAGTTGCTTTCCGAATTCCAATTTCATCTTTATGTTTGTTTATTTGCCTATTATTTTGGTTATTTGCACACAGAAACAGAAGCACATAAGCAAATAGCCTGCGTTGTAGTTACCAAATGCTTATTTCGATATAAAACGAACATGCAAAACGACTTGTGATGGTTAGACCGAAGAGTAATGTTCTCACACACAAAAAGAAACATGGTGAACAAGGTTGGTCTGCTTTCTCGGAATGCATCCCCTGTAGATATAAAAGGCACAGGCAAAACGACGTGTGATGGTAGAACCGATCAACCGGAGGGACCTGTAAGCACACAGAAACAGAAGCACGCCGGAAGGTTGGTCTGCGTTCTCGGAATGCATCCCCTGTAGATATAAAAGGGATATGCAAAACGACGTGTGATGGTAAGTACTGTACAGTGTACACTAGGGCGCACTTTTTTTGTATGGAAAAATTAAGGTCATACTGGCGCCCCCTGATACGATAGTTTATGGTGTATATTTAATGGAAACAAAAAGTTCAAAAAGTTATGATTTAGTGGACGCGCCGGGGCTTCAAAGTTTTTGATATTACTCATACGCAGTGTTGCCTTTCAACTTTATATATTTTTGTAGTTGGCGTCGACTTCAAACAAAACGTTTTCGTGTTTTCAAAAGGTTGCTCTGATTTAAAATATAGTGTGCAAACCATAGTGGAAGATACCAAATAAAATGATTTAATCTCACTAACTTAATTTGTAAAAACAGTGGTTCCGCTCCCTATCTGTGCCTGTTGACTGTTATACAAGCTTCCAGAAAAGCCTCATTGAATTAAGGGGGAACTTGTCGCTTGACTCTCTGGCATCAGATTAGAATCCCTAAATCTTCCTCTCCGTCAAACGTTGTAGGATAAAAATAAAAAACAGAACTTAGCAAAGCAACAAAAAAAAAACAACCAACAAAAACCAAAAACAAATTAGTTCGAAAAAAGATCTTTAATTATACTCTTTTAAAAGTGTTTTTTTTTCGACAGTTTGGATACGAATTTCTATGGTTTTCAATACATTGTAGCACACATTGCTGCTGATGTTCATTAACTGTGATTTAGCCACTGTAATCTTCCATAGTCTTGACTGCACGTTCAGCAACGTCATTCACTACGTGGAAGCCCGAGATGATGTGTTGGCCTTTTATAAAGCGATCATCCTCGTGCCACCTCTGCGCCGCCTTCTGAATGTATCACCCATTCTATTTATGTTTTTTTCAGCGCAGTATATTCCTGGTAAAGTCCAACTATATCTGGGACGATGCGTCTTAAGCTTTTGACTGGGGCTTGAGCGTCCGTCTATAAATTGTGCAGTTGGTGGGCAACTACATTCGCACTTCCTTTTAGTGGCAACTTCCGTATCCGGATGTCAAATAAAAGCACAGATAGTACATCTCTTTCTTCTCTTTCTTTTACAAGGCAGCCCAACTGACTCGACAAAACCGGGACTTAAAGCGCCCAACAAGAATGCGTGAGGTTCCTTGTCCAGTTTTTGGGGGATTTTAATATCAAAATCGAAATTGTTTGCCAGACTTTCAAAAACTGACAGGTCGACCCATGTAGCACAGATCTCATTATTGGAAATTCGATGTAGACTGCGGGGCGTATGGGTAATTTTTAGAGCAAACTTTATGGCCTCGGCGCGCCCATTAAAACTTGTTTTTTTTTTTAATTTGGTTAAAAATTGTAGTATCTATAATGCAAAAGGAATCGATTAGGGGGGGCGCCCTTACTAAATTTCAATTTTGACCTTAAAAAGAGCGCCCTAGTGTACACACACACAAAGAAGCACAGCAGAAGATTGGTCTGCTATCTCGGAATGCAACCCGACGGCGAAATGTAGCACCACATCGAACGAAAGATGAGAGTGGCTTTTAAAGAGAATAAGCACGAATCAGAATGCTTGAAAATCGTTTGCAATGGTGAGAAAAGATCAAGAGAAGTTAAAAATGAGCGAGAGCGTCTGAGAAGACTGAAAAGAAGAATGTCGCACATTCAGCACAGTGTGTCCCAGAGTGCACAATTTTTGTATGGTCATATCGATGGCCCTTAATTGCATAAATTTACGGTGTGTATTTAAGAAGAAAAAGTACAAAAAGTTAGGTTTTAATGAAAGCGACGGGGCTGCAAAGATTTTGATATTACTCATACGCAGTGTGGCCTTTCAACTTTATATAAACTTTCCCTACTTTCAAAAGCTTAGTTAAGGAAAGTTAACTTCGGTTTGTATACCCTTGCAGCACGTTATTATAACAAATTTGAAGTACATTTCCACTGAAAACAAACAAGTTTTTATACCCGTTACTCGTAGAGTAAAAAGGGTATACTAAAGTAAAGGAAGCATCTCCGATATCATAAAGTATATATATTCTTCATCAGCATCAACAGCCGAGTCGATATAGCCATGTCCGTCTGTCCGTCCGTCCGTCCGTCCGTCCGTCCGTCTGTATGAACACCTAGATCTCAGAGACTAGAAGAGCTAGAGCAACCAAATTTTATACGTAAGCTAGTATTGTCTGTAGGCAGATCAAGTTTGTTTCAAATTTTGGCCACGCCCCCACAATTTTTAAGATATCGAGCTCAGATTTTGCAGCGTAGTCTATGTGGCCAATATCTACAATCTCACAAATTTTCAAAAGGATCGGATAATAAATGGCCGAGTTAAAAAAATGTTGCATACTTATCCGAGCTGAGCTGAGTAACGGGTATTTCGAAGTCGGGCAGGGCCGACTTTAACTTAGGCTCTCGTTCTTACTAAACTGCTTTTCCGACTCTACTTTTGTATGACAGCTATACCATATATAGTAGATGTGCGATTTCGACCAAACTTGGCAGAATCATGGAGAAGCATAGAAAACTAGTAAAAACGGAAAACGGACACTTTTGCGTTGAAAACAAATACATTTTTCTAACTAGAACTAGTTTTTCGACCGATTGTTCCTAAGGCAGCTATATGTTATAGTCATGCGATCCGGCCTGTTCGGACAAATGTGCAGTGTATTTGTACTAGAAGACTTCGTGCAAAGTTTGCTGAAGATAGCTTTCAAACTGAGGGAGAAGATAGCATAGAAACAAACGGACCTGGCTATATCGACTCAGCTCGTCATGCTGATCTAGAACATATATACTTTATGTGGTCGGAGAGGCATTACAACCTTAATAATACCCTCTGCCAGGGTATAAAACCAAAAAGCTGCATCAGCACAAATCTCTGTGGAGCAACTCTGGCAAAGTCCCGTGCCTTAACGCTAAGCTTCCAGAACGCCGCCTGATAAATTGAAGACAACGCTGAACACCAGTCTTTCCCAGGTGCATTCCTCTACACCAGTGTCCTGCCCACATGCATACATATATGCATACCAAACATACATACATTAATACACTCCCCTCCCCCTCCCTCTACCCAGCCGATAATCGAATTGAACTTTTCAACACCCCTGCGAATTATGAGGCTCATGAGTTCACCGCTGCAGCAAAACCAAAATGCACCAGCGAATTTATTGGCCTGCCGCAACGTTTTGGCCTCTAAATATGGAAAATCAGCATGGCAATTAAAACATGCACATGGCATTAATTTAGACCCAGCTCCACCTGAGGCCACAGCCACGCCGTGCAGTGCATAAATCCGGAAAGCCAACCAAACTGGCAAACGATGTGCCTGTGAAGCGATAATTTGCAATTATGTGGCGGGGCAACAAAAAAAAAGAACACAGGCAAATATAAATTGCAGCTGACCAGAGATCAGAGCCGTCTCTTCCCCACTCCGTGGTGGCCAACAAATCTCTTTTTGGCTGGCCCCCGTCTGGCCTGGCCCGACACTTTCGCCTGCTGTTATGACCTCTTTAACCGGTTTGGCCCCGCCATTACGTTAAATATTTTATGAACCATTAAAAGTTTTGCAAATTTTATGGCCGCTTTGCATATAAACATGCAAAAAAAAAAGAGAAAGGAACTGAGATGTGTAAAACCAACGCGGCAAGCTGGCGGCAGAGTTCGACATTCTTCGCCTCGGGAAGCGTGTTAGTATGTCACGACTCTGGCAAATGACGCCGCCATCAGAGAGTGCCACACAGGAGCTCATAAAGTATCCTTCCATATAGCTGACACTTGGACCAGCGCATAGACGTTGTCGGCGGAGCCAGGCAACAAAAGTTTTCGGTGGATTGCCAAAAAAAAGGAAGAAAATAAAGAAACTGCGGAAGCTGTCGATGCCATTGTAACGTTGTCAACGGCCATAAACCATACCAAGAACAATAACCACAATGGCCCGAAGAAGCTACCAGTGCCACATGTGAAAGAGCCAACGCTGAATTTATGCTCAACAATGTAATAAAGATATGGTGTGCCAATCTCATAAAAACACTCACGTTTTAATAAAGGATATGTACAATTGGCTGGCTGGGATGAGAGAAGAAGGACTAACCTATGTCTGTTCTAAGATGTTGAGCCTCTCTGAAAATACGCCAAAGCTCAAAGACTTTTAAACATTATACGAAAATTATTTGTCAAACAACAACAACCACAAGAAAGTGAGGCAAAAACAGTGGCTATAGGGCTAGTCTATAGCATCTCTTATAAGCCATTATATAGTTCTATCATTTGTTAGCTTAGAATCCGTTGAACTAATGCTTTAAACTATTCCAAATACCCAACAACTCTTCTCCAAAACAGTCTGTTTTGGTACCCTCGCTTCTAAACGAGACAATTCCTTGTGCAACGGAGTGGCGCCATTTGGCAAAAAGTAACGCTCGAAGGTTGACTTTTCTTGAAAACCTTTCAAACCTCTAACATACACTTACTGAACTTACTGATTTTCTTCGAATCTGGGCTTATAATATCTACAGGGTTGTCCATATTCGACGGACCCATCTGGCAACGCCATAACTTTTGACAGAGATGTCAGATCGCTTAATGACATACCGCGTTAGAAGCGTCAGTCCAAGCAGATTTTTACCATGGAACAATACACGCCACGCGAGCGCTCTGAAATAGTTGAAATTTACATTCAACAGAACAAGTCAATTGTGAAAACTCAACGTGCTTTTAAAAAATTAAAATTTCACATTGAATGGGACCGTAAATAAGCAAAATTGCCGTATTTACGCCACTGAAAATCCTCAGGTGATTCAAGAAGTGCCTCTTCATGACGAAAAAGTCACAGTTTGGTGCGGCGTTAGTGCGAAAACGGTCATTGGGCCGTTTTTCTTCCAAAATGAAAATGGCCATGCTGTTACCATCAACCAGGAGCGTTATCGCGACATGATGACCAATTTTGTGATGCCAATTATTCGTCGAAAGCGTATGAGGCAGTTCTGGTTTCAACAAGACGGCGCTCCACCGCACACAAGTCGCATAACAATCGATTTTCTGAAGAAATTGTTTCCGGGCCGTTTGATGTCGAAAAGTGGTGATTTGGACTGGCCACCGCGTTCGCCCGATTTGACGCCGCCTGACTTCTTCTTGTGGGGATATTTGAAGCCAAAGGTTTACGTTAACAAGCCTAGGACCGTAGAAGAGCTCAAGGACAACATTCGTGAAGAAATAGCCGCTATTCCGGCCGAAATGTTGGCGAAAACGATGGAAAATGCTGCAAAAAGGGCACAATACGCCATCAACGCCAGAGCGGCGGCCATTTGAGAGATATCATATTCAAAAATTGATGTAAACAAATCTACTTGGAACAAATTAAATGATTAAGATTGCCAACCGCCAAATTTGTATTTTTTTCTTTGATTTTTTTAAAAAAAACATGGGTCCGTCGAATATGGGCAACCCTGTATATTATATCTAATATTTTTATACCTTTTTATACCCTGTTCCCATTGAAAATGGGAAAAGGGGGATCATGAAGTTGTGCGAATGTATGTAACAGGGAGAAGGAAAATTTTCCGACCCCATAAAGTATATATATTCTTGATCAGCATGAACAGCCGAGTCGATATAGCCATGTCCGTCTGTCCGTCTGTCCGTCTGTCCGTCTGTCCGTCTGTCCGTCTGTCCGTCCGTCCGTCCGTCCGTCCGTCCGTCTGTCCGTCTGTCCGTCTGTCTGTCTGTATGAACGCGTCGATCTCAGAGACTATAAGAGATAGAGCCACAAATTTTTGCACGAAGGTAGATTTATGCTGTACGCAGATCAAGTTTGTTTCAGATTTGAAAAATTCCACCCCGTCCCCCTTTTATCCCCAAAAAACCTAGACCTCCTCTATAAATCCAAGACCTAAAAAGCCGTCAGATCCACAATTTTCAAGTTAGAGCCTCGTGGTTTAGTATACATCAAGCTAGGCTCAATATCTATCTATTCTGAAAAGTACAATCAGATCGGACCAAAAACACCGGAGTTATAAGCGAAACAGTTGAGCTGATAAAAGCAGCAGGACTAGAAAAGTATTGCCTACATTTAGGATGACATCTTCAAAAATTCAAAAACAAATAAATGAACAGGGTATTTTGTGGTCGGGAAACTCGACTTCAGCGCCCTTACTATTTTTTTCTCAGTTTTTAATGAATTTTGATAACTAGAAACTCGGCAAATTCTTATTGTTGAAAAGGTCGCTTTAATAGGTCTTTCAATTGCCTTCACTATGGTCGATTTCCGAAAGTCTCTGTTATAATTAAGAATACTCAACTTTCATAAGTTAACAAGGCAACACCCTTACCATCTACACCACCAGATTTATAACATTCTAAGAGCTACTTAAACATATGAGTGCATTCTTATCTGTGATTTGCTACATTGTCACATGTTTGGTCAAGTTGAATGCTCAAAAGTACGTATACAGTCCTCGAAGATCTAAGTTCAATTTCCACACGAGGTTAGGGTTTTACAATAAAATGTTCTATAAGTTTGATGTGTTGTTGAGAATGAAAATTTTGTACAACATATCCTTCTTACACTTTGAGTAAGTAAGCAACCTTTTTATTCATTTCCATAAATATAATTTAAGTTCAGTTGTGCTACTTCATTATAGGTAAAGGGTGATTTTTTAGCTATTCGGCCCAATTCGACGGTTTTCGTGTAAACGCTAGTTTTTATACTCTGTACCAAAGGTACATAGAGTATTATAAGTTTGTGCAAAAGTATGTAACATCCAGAAGTAAGCATCTCCGACCCCATAAAGTATATATATTCTTGATCAGCATCAACAGCCGAGTCGATATAGCCATGTCCGTCTGTCAGTCTGTCCGTCTGTCTGTCCGTATGAACGCACAGATCTCAGAGATGGTAAGAGATAGAGGTTTGACATGTATGCGACATATGCTTCTTATGTCTGCAGGCAGATCAAGTTTATTTTCAATTTTGGCCACGCCCCCTCCCGCCCCCGCAATTTAGAAAAAACGTCATATCTCCCACAGTTTTGAAGATAGATGGCTTGTTCCTTCTGGACATATTTAGTTATTAGGATAACTTATCGATCCGCCAAAGAAATGAAGAAGATCGGATAAACGGTTTTCGAGTTATGATCAAAAGACAAATTTTCTTGTTACAGAGTATGTTATAGTCGGGCTTGACCGACTTTCTTTCTTGTTGAATTTTATTATCAAAATGCGTGCTCTGTTAAGAAAGTTCATCGCGCGCTTCTTTCATTTTATGGTTTATGGCTCAAATTTGGCTCAATGGGTACGTTAAATAAGCAGAATTGTCGATTTTGGGGTGAATATCAGCCAGAAGCATTGCAAGAGTTACCAATGCATCCAGAAAAAGTCACAGTTTGGTGCGGTTAATGGGCTGGTGGCATCATTGGACCGTACTTATTTAAAAATGATGCGAATCGTAACGTAACTGTGAATGGTGAGCGCTACCGTGAGATGATATCCAACTTTTATTGGCCCAAAATGCAAGAGCTTGACTTGCATGACATGTGGTTTCAACAAGACGGTGCCACATGCCACACAACACGCGCAACAATGGACTTATTGATAGGCGAGTTCGGTGAACATTTTATTTCACGTTCGGGACCGGTCAATTGGCCGCCTAGATCCGCCTTTAGACAATTTTTTGTGTGGCTATGTTAAAGCTCATGTCTATACAGACAAGCCCGCTTCAATTGACGCATTGGAAGACAACACTGAAGCATTTATTCGTGAGTTACCGGCCGAAATATTGGAAAGAGTATGCCAAAATTGGACTAAGCGGATGGACCATTTGAGGCGCAGTCACGGTCAACATTTGCATGAAATAATCATCTTCAAACAGTAAATTATATGGACCGTACTATCGATTCAAATAAAGATTTCATGCATTTTTCTGAATTTTATGTGATTTTTGTTGAAAAACTTTCCTATAGCTCTTAAAAAAATCAGCCTTTAAAAGCGAAAAGTTGGTGTTTGCAAATAAAACACCAAAAACGTGGCCATTTCTGCCTCAATTAGTGCAAAGTAAATATTTTTTAAGTAAATTTTTGCATTATTCTTTGTTATAATGCTTTTTTTGAAAGTGACCCCAAAGTGCCACCACAATTTGTCTGCCATTTGTGGTCATGTAAACACTTGAAATTTGCACAAAATATTTTTAAAGATTTTG
The DNA here is from genome assembly GCA_035044985.1 of Lordiphosa fenestrarum. Lineage (NCBI taxonomy): Eukaryota > Metazoa > Arthropoda > Insecta > Diptera > Drosophilidae > Lordiphosa > Lordiphosa fenestrarum. The sequence continues at coordinate 803 of JAWNNO010004791.1, read as the reverse complement.
CGGTGGCAACAATGAGCAACAACAAACAGCAAAACAACAATAACAAGACGGCAAGTGCCGCAGGCAAAAGTTTTGTGCAAAGTAAAAGTTTGCTTTTGGCCAGGGCAAACAAACCCAAGTCTCTGGCGGGTGATGACTCGCACACACATACACACACACACATAAACTACCTATATATGTAGGTAGGTAGGTAGAGCAGAGCGTTACAAGGCCATGGACTGACAACAACAACAACAAGCAGCAGGCAGTAAACTTTAAAGCCGTGAGAAACTTTTAATTAACAAAATTAATGTTATGGCAACGCAAAAGTATGCACAAACACACACACACACACACACCAGTACATACAGGCGCAATCAGGCAGTTGCAGCGACAGTGGCGGTAACTAAAATATGCCACGCCCACCCAGCCCCAGTTGTGTATGTTTATGCATGAGCATTGACTATGTTGATGACGCCCAGCAAATTTTTCATGCTGCGTGTAAAAGATTTTCTCTGCTGATGCTCATTAAAAACGCCCAACAACAGCAGCAACATTTCAGCGCCTGGCACAAGCTGCGTATGCTTAATTTCGTTGCAATTTTTTAGTTTTTGCGGGCGGGGGGGGGGAGAAGTGTTGCACAATGAGCACGGCATGGAAAATTGTGCGTGTGCTGCTGCTCATTTATTTTCGTTCTGCCTGGCAAGCAGAATCCTGCAAAAGTAAATTTATCTAAAAGTGTTGCCTACTTTTTAGGGCTTGCCTACAGTTTGAGCTGCACTAAGCCCTAAACGAAACGACTTGTTCTCTGTTGTATAAATCAT
>JAWNNO010004790.1:947500-993771 GCA_035044985.1 Lordiphosa fenestrarum | reverse complement strand
CTAAGAAAAAGTAAACTTAACATGGTAAGTATTCTCAAGCCGGCTAGTCTCTGCAAACACTAACCATTGAGGCATGAAATTAACAAGACTCTCTTGAAAATCTTGCAAAATGCAAAAATATTGCTCTGTGTTTTTTTTACAAGACAATTTTTTATTTTTTTTGTCACAGATTCAAAGGGAGGAGAGCACACGTTAAGAGGTGAAGTGCATATCAACTAAGCCACTCAAATTTATGTTTTTTTTTGAGTCTAAGGCGATGAATTGGAACTTTGTTGCCAATTAAAGAAATGTATATACTTAGCCGACCTTTAAAAATGCAATCAACTCTCTGTAATTACATCATATTTCATATACTTACTCGCAGCCCTTCCTCTACTACGCTCTCTTTAAGGCAATTGTGTGGCTGACTGGCAGAAAAATGAACTTGTTGGACCAACAAATCTGGCCTTAGGGGTGCTGTTTCGATGATTTTGTATGTTTTTCTATTTTTGTGCTTTTCAAGTGCTTTTACTAAATGGAAAATTGTTGTGCTGTTGTTGTTGTTGAGTAGAGCGCAAGCTGCTCGCACTTGAGTGTACACTTCAGAGCAAAACATATGCGAAAAAATCGAGCAGGACTTTGGAGGCCATAGCCAGAAGCTGACTTCCAGGAAGGTGTAGCTTAACGAGCACGATGCTAGAGCGGGATAAACTGGTGATGAAAGCTGGCCATACGTTTCAACAGAACTCGGAAAGGGTTATAAAAAATAAGAATATTACATAAAAAGTGTATGGTAGTTCATAATTTCCACTTAAACTCGAATTTAATGGGATTCAAATATAAAAAGTCTCAGCAACTGTTTAAAAGAAGCTTCTCTGACTCTATAAAACATATACATGATCAGTGTGATGCGTACTTTTGCCAAAAGCTTTCGCTTCAAAAGTACGCGCAGCACTGAACGTAAAGGTATTTTGCAGAGAACTCAAACTGGTGCCACCTTACCTCTCTTGTTGTATCATGTATCCTACACTAAAAATGGTTCGTTTTAAGGGATCTTAAAAGGCTTTAGGAAAACAAAGATTTATCTATCTATGTATCGATATTTTCGGATTTTTATATTATGGAAAATTTGGAATGCCCTATCTCAGGCTCGACCCATTTCTGTCAGTCATTGACCAATGCATTCAGCGCTATCAGCCTCCGAATGAAATTCATCTTCAAAATGGAATAAAAAATTGGATTTGGGATATAATAATTCCAAATCGAAGTTGGAATTGGCAGTTATAGTTGGATTGATATAATTTGGAATTGTTTCCTTGCCTTGAGTATCTTTCAATATAATACAGGTAGCATGGTTCCTTCTTTTAGTACTGTACCATGCAGAGGGTATTATAAAATTGTCCGGATGTTTGTAACGCGTAGAAGGAAGCATAAAGTCTATATATTCTTGATCACAACGACGATGTGAGATGATTTAGCCGTGTTCGTCTGTCCGTCCGTTTCTATGTTATCTCCGCCGTCAATTTGCTAGCTATCTTCACCAAACTGGGTACGAAGTCTTTTAGTAAACATACACATACACTGCACATATGTCGGAATCGGCTGGATCGGATGACTTTAGCATATAGCTTTCATTGGAACGATCGGTCGAAAAACTTTTTTTATTTAATGGAAACAACTCCAAACTTTTGTATATCTAAGTTTGCTATGCTTTCCCACGATTCCTCGAAGTTTGGTAGAAATCTGACATCTATATAGTATAGCTGTCATAGAAAAGTAGGGTCTGAAAAGTAGTTTTAGTGAGAAAAACATTTTGGTTTTTAAGGGAAATGTCCTTCAACATTCTCCTCGTACGCTTTATTTGAAGAACAATTGCTTAGATTATAACTCCGGTGTTTTTTGTCCGATCATATTGTATAGAATAGATATATATTCTGCCTTACTTGATGTATATTATTCCATGAGGCTCTAACTTGAAAAATGTTGGATTTTTGCAGATAAAGGTGGGAGGGGGGGAATTTTCCAAATCTGAAACAAATTTGATCGGCGTACGGTATACACCTTACCTTCATGCAAAAATTTGTGGCTCTATTTTTTTTAGTCTCTGAGATCGACGCGTTCATACAGACAGACGGACAGACATGGCTATATCGACTCGGCTGTTCGTGCTGATCAAGAATACATATATATACATTATATCGGGGTCGGAGATAATTCCTTCTGCCTGCTACATACATTTGCACTACTTTACTCTTCAAGTAACGGGTATAAAACTATCATAGCTTTTAGAAGTGTAACTTAAAATCGTCTGTACCCCTCCGATATCTATGGTACAATATTGGTACACAATTTTCATTTTGCACCAGATGATACCTATAAATCCTACACTGTCCAAATCCCAGCCGAAGCGGACTCCTTATTAAACTATTTCGTAAGTGAGTTTTTGTTTACAAGACAATCCCGACGTTCACGGAAAAGCACCGCCTTGATTGTTGCTCTCTGAGTTCTATAGCTGCATTCTTCACTGTGATTTATCGCAAAGTCTTACGTGAGGTCAACGGTGTAGTCGGTTGAGATGCCGCACTTCATGTAACGTATAAGGTCCCGAGGAACGTTAAGTTATTTATTTTTATACTCTGTACCGTAGGTACATAGAGTATTATAAGTTTGTGCAAAAGTATGTAACATCCAGAAGGAAGCATCTCCGACCCCATAAAGTATATATATTCTTGATCAGCATCAACAGCCGAGTCGATATAGCCATGTCCGTCTGTCCGTCTGTCTGTCCGTATGAACGCACAGATCTCAGAGATGGTAAGAGATAGAGGTTTGACATGTATGGGACATATGCTTCTTATGTCTGCAGGCAGATCAAGTTTATTTTCAATTTTGGCCACGCCCCCTCCCGCCCCCGCAATTTAGAAAAAACGTCATGTCTCCCACAGATTTGAAGATAGATGGCTTGTTCCTTCTGGACATATTTAGTTATTAGAATAACTTATCGATCCGCCAAAGGAATGAAGAAGATCGGATGAACGGTTTTCGAGTTATGATCAAAAGACAAAATTTCTTGGTACAGAGTATGTTATAGTCGGGCTTGACCGACTTTCTTTCTTGTTTCTTTTATAAAGAGAGCACAAAATGGTCTTGGAACATTCATAATAAGAGAACCACTGTTCGCGATTTATGAAAAAGCGGAATTACTCTACTTTTCTTTCTGTTCTGCTCGACGTCGAACTTAATCTGTCTGTCTGCCAAGGCAGCCAGCACAAATTCATTTTATTATTTCTCAAATTAATATTTGTATGTGATAGTATCTAAGCATGTTTAAATCCGAATGGTCTTGATTTCGGCAGATTTTGATCGCATTTTCGTCTGAGTGTAGTTCCAGTGGGGTTTTGATATATTTCTCATTGAAGAAAAATGGACCAGTAATAAGGTTGCTATCTTCACAATCCAAATATTGTTGAATGTGGCTTCATATAAGGTTGATCAAATAGTTGTCGATACTGTATACGTTAGCTTTATTATACATATATGTAGCTGTTTGTGTAGTATTTTGTATAGTTGCATTGTGGTGTTCTGTAAAGCGAAGTACAGGCTCTGACTCAGAGTCTCTGAGACGTACTAAGCACGGGTGCATTATTATTTGAGCTCGAGCAGATATGTGCTGTGAGTTGAACAAATTTGTATATGTACATGTCGAATGCTATTGTTAATCTTTCCAATTGTTTTCTCCTTAGTACTATAGTTTGTTGTCAACACTTTCAGCCTAAGACCCAAGATGCTAAGGCTGAAATTGTCTGTGAATTTTTTCAAATAATAATAAAATGTAATACGTTGTTTGTTGTTTTTTCTTATGTCTTGGTTGCATCTTTTAACTGGTGGTCTAACAAGAATGGTAACACATTTTTCAGTATTAATTTTTATATGCCAGTCATCTCTGTATCTTTCAAATTACTGCTCCTTAAATATACACATAAAGTGGCTGCTTACTTCCCTAGGTTAAAGTATATTTAAAAAGCTTAAGCTCACTTGAGACTGCTTCCACGCGTCCAAATTAAAAATAATAATTGAACATAGAAAACTATGAATTGCTAACCAAAAATGAAATGATGAGAAAAGTAATTTCTGCAATAAAAACAGAGCTAATTTTTAAGAGAACTAAGTCCCCATACAATTAAACTCTGTTGCTTTAAAATTTCCCTTAACTTTATTTCTTTGAATTCAAGTCCAATGTCAAGGGACCTTTGAGAACTTGAACAGCTGCTCGACAAAAACTTGTCTCGCTTTAAATCGAATTAAGTTCAATTACACACATGCATTGCTGCTTGTGTGTGTGTGTGGGTGTGCGAGTGTGTTGATCATAGGTGAGCCTGTGCCACCCTCTTGTTGATGAACTGACACTTTTTTGTTACCTACTCTCTAGCTGCAAATGGAAATCAACGTGTGCTACACATAGCACATGGCGCAAAAAACCGAAAGGTGTGCCAAAGTGTGAAAACATTTCTGATTCATTAAAAATTTAAAAAGTTCAAAGTGTTTTTTGGCAGACGTACTCATAGTAGGTTTAACTCATGGGTGTCTGCCGCTGTCGCTTAAATTTTAGACACTTTAAGGTCTTCGTCGCCTCAGCTAACATCCAGAAACTTGCAAATCATTCACAAAACTAAACCAAGGACCCAACAAAAAGGATACTTGTCACACAACTGTGACCGGAAATTGTTTTGCCACCATGAAATGTGGCTCTCAAAAGGGATTTTCGAGTGGCCCCCGAAAAATATTAAAACGCTGCTTGGCCCGAAAGCGCACTTCAGCAAAATCTATCTTCTATCTATGCAAAAAGGCGAAGACAGTTTGAAAAGCCAAGCAGTGAGTGGGGGGTGGAGGGGTGTGGTCCTTTTTGGCTTTGATCTGGCTGTCGCTGAGATTTTCGGCTTGCCCTCAAACGAAGTGCAACCAAGCGTCAATAAGCGCACCTGCGTCGTACGACAAAACGACGATTCCCACTCAACTTCATCTTCAACTCCAAATCGCACTACGCCGGTACAGTGGGACAAGTATACAGAAGTGAGAGAATGGTTATTGACTTAAAAGTTATTTTAAGTATTTAGACTAGCATTGAAGATTAAACTAAGTTTTTGGATAAGTTTCTGATGCTATTTAATTTTTGGCTGCCCACCCATTACGTTCTAGTCCCACTGTTTCTTATGTTGCTCAATGGGCGTGTAAGCAACGAGTGAGCGAATGAATGAATGAGGGCGTTGTCACACTCACAGCTCACAGAATTCGGTGGAGATGAAGATGTCCTTTTTTTGGCCTCCTTTAAAGGGGGGGAAGCGGGCCAGTGAAGCATGTGACAAAACGATAAACACATTGCGGGCTCTGCATTGTAATCACTTTGACATTTATGCATATCAAGCAAAACGACGAAGCGACTTTCGTCTCCCCTGGATTCACTCAAATGTGGCATTTTTAATGATGTCCAAATATACAATTTTGGCATATCGGCTCTGCTTTTCTTTTTATGCTGGTCTGATTTTCATTTCATTTAAAATGCAAATGAAATAAATACGCATTTATAAGTAAGTTCGCATCTTGTATCTGCTGAATCTCTCTTCGCTGTGTATTTTTGATGGATTTCCCTCGTTTCTGCAAACTGAAAAACTTCAAAGTGAATTTTCTGGGATTTATTAAATTTGTGTGAAGGGAAAAAAAAGTGAAACGTTTTCGCTTCTGCCATTTTTGTTTAGTGAGTGAAAGTTTTTAATAGGCGTCAAATGATCTAGATAAGCGTTTATTTTGAAGTGGTTTATCTGGCTTAACGGTTGAGAAGGTACAAGTGGAGGAGAACGAAAGGTGAGGGAATGCTGAAGACCACACAATTTGGATAGATGTTGTTAAGCTCCCTTTGCTATTTGGGGTTGCTTTCATATGGATATGCCATATATCCATCTGTTTCCTATATCGAAAGATAACTTGGATACCAAATTTAGTATGAAATGTTGATTTTATACAATTCTCTGAGTAAGACACAATCAATGTTGCAAGCTGGTTTGGAACCGAACCATCCTAACTTTAGCCAGGCCGATCACAAGTCCTCTCCACAACATCTTTATTTGGGTAAATTTTGTTGGCAATTTCGTTGAAAATCAAAATTTCAATTAGATTTTGTAGCTAGTTGTAAATAAGAAGCCTGTAGTTCAACTTCACCTGCGCTGCTTGCCACCAAACCATCTAACAGTCCAGAACTTACCTACACCCAAAAAAATAAATTGCCTAAAACCCCCGAAAATAACCTTAAATTCATGGTAATTTGGCCTAAAAATGGAGCCAAAGACATATTAACCTTACTTTAAGATCGACTATGACCTTAACTTTTTAGGTAATTTTTTTTAAACATGGTATAAGGCAAAAAACTGCCTAAAAATGAGGAATTATTGACCTTACTTTTAGGAACAACATTACATTCCTAACTTTTAGGCAGTTTTTTGCCTTATACCAAGGCTAAAGTTACCTTATTTTTAGGAACCAAATTCCTCAAAAACTTAAAAATTTTGTATCCCCCCCCCCCACGTTATATAAACAACCCCCACACCTCACCCTGCCTTGACCTTGTGTGGTGGTAGTAGTATAATTGTGTTCAAATTCTTCTTTGGAAAACTCTTAAAATCGTTTATTAGTAAATATACCTTACCTTAACTGGGTCTCGAGCCCGGGTCCTCCGGTTATTAAGCACTATTGATATGACGCCTTAACGTTGTCCGCCATTGTCATTACGCGCGATGTGCGTTCAAGTTCCTCTAAAGAACCCAGTCATTTTAGCTGGCAAAATTTTTAGTCATATTATTGTTGAGGAAATGTAACCTTAATATAAGGTGAATTTTTCTTAATGTTCGTAATGTAGAAATATCAGCTTAAGCTTTAATTTATCAATGATCCGTGTGGCACAGGTGTTAGAATGTCTGACTTGAACGTGGAGGTAGTAGGTTCGAGTCCCAGTGTGGGCGGAAATTTTTTTTATTAGTTTTAATATATTTGGATTTTTCCTTTGTTGGTAATTTTTTAAGAAGGAATTTTAATACTCAGTACCGTAGGTACATAGAGTATATTAAGTTTGTGCAAAAGTATGTAGCAGCCAGAAGGAAGCTTCTCCGACCCTATAAAGTACATACATATATTCTTGATCAGCATCAACAGTCGAATCATGTCCGTCTGTCTGTTCGTATAAACGCACTGATCTCAGAGATGTTAAGAGATAGAGGTTTGACATGAACGGGACTTATGCTTCTTATGTCTGCAGGCAGATCAAGTTTATTTTTAATTTTGACCAAGCTCCCTCCCGCCCCCGCAATTTAGAAAAAACGCCATATCTCCCACAGTTTTGAAGATAGATGGCTCGTTCCTTCTGGACATATTTAGTTATTAGGATAACTTATCGCTCCGCCAAAGAAATGGTGAAGATCGGTTGAACGATTGTCGAGTTATGATCAAAAGACTGTTCCCTGCTGCAGCGCAATAGCAATTTCTTGTTTTTAAATAATATTTTACTTCAGATTTAAACTGTGCCACATACCATAGAGGTGCTTTTGTACAATCGGGGGTCCCAATTGCACTGTTAAAAAAAAAAGAAGAAAAAAAAAGAAAAATATATAAAATGCCTGCAGTGGGACTCGAACTCACAACTCCCACGTACAAAGGCAATGTTCTAACATCTGAGCCACGCAGCTTATTGCCAGCCGAAAGCTTAAGCTTACACTGATTCAACATTCTTTACAAACGTTTAGGAAACGTGACCTTAAATTTAGGCGACCATTTCCTAAAAAAGACTGACAGAAAATTGGTCTTTTAGGTCAAAATCTGGGCGTATAGGTAAAAAAATGCCTTGAAAGTTGAATTAAAGGCAATTTTTTTTTTAGGAAGTGCTTAACCTTTATTCTAGGTCGTTAGTGTGGTGATGGGTGCACACTATAGGTGATGTATCAATCGTTACCGACGGATTAACGCTTGGTGAAACATCACTTCGTTACGCCTGTTAGTGGTTTGACACCAGCAGAACTTCAGGGTTCTTCAAGTAATTGTCTATCTCTTTGATGCATCACCTGTCGTTAACATATGGTAGTGCCTTGACATCAGCAGAACTAAAGGGAAGCAACATTATTTCACAACTTTTCTAAACTCATTGAATATTGAATGATATTATGCGACACTTTTGAAATATATGTTATTTGACTAGCAGTGCAACTTTACAAACCATCCATTTAATGTAGTCCCTACCGAAACTTTCCCCCATCCATAAAATTTTCTTCAATGTCTGCATACTTGTCTTGTCACATTCACTTCCCAAAATGGGGTACTTTCTCACGCCCATTTCTAGACATTGTCTAACATAATAAAATGCCACCTAAAAACAATGTAATGAAATAATTTCCATTGTTAAAATGATAACAATATATCAAGTAGAAACGGGCGACAAGAACCAGGAATGACATTAACGATGCTGCCAGGGCAACAACCAGGCGATGTTTTGCCGCGGCTGTTTGGATACCCGCGAACGGGGTTGTGGCGAGGGGGGGCGGTGAAGGCTTGTCTGCGTATTCAAACGATGGTGTCTGGGACACATGTTGCCGTCCCGCCGCGAGTACAAAAACCAATTTGTTATGCTTTTGTAGTACAATTTAACGGCCTTTTGATTCGCCAAATTGCGTAAATGCATTTGGCCAAATTGTGCAAGGCATGAAAATTGTACTTCTCTGGTTACCCCTGGACCTGGACTAAACGGCCCAACATTCTCAAATGCTAAACACGTGGAAGTTCTTTAGATTTTTATGGCAAAACTTTCTCGAAAACAAACTTTGCACATAAAGCTCACACAGCAAGGGAGAGCGAGTTAAGTCCGAAAACCATTTGTATTGTTGTCCAAAACTCATTTGGCCGTTGTTAATTCATTAATACAGCCTTGACCCAAGTTGAGGCCCACTCGCTCCCAGTGTCCTAACACCAGCTAATTGCCATTTTCAGGCCGTTTTACAGCCGGAGAGCTAACAGAGGGGAAAAGTTGGAATGCCCAGTCGGGCTGTGGAAAAAAAATCTAATTCTACGGCGCATTGCCTTCGCAATTAGACTCCCAATGCTTTTGTGCTCTGTGAAAAGTCCAACTGAAGCGAGCTCGCCTCGCCCTCGGTCTAAGTTTATTTTATATGCCACCATTGATAGTCGAGGCGGATTCTTTTCAATCAAGTACAATGGTACAAGATGGATCAAAATTGGCTCATGTTTTGCATTTGACAATTTGAATAAGTATTTTTATTAAGACTAGACCTAGAAATATGAACATTAAAATTGTTGTTGTAAAATGTTGTCTACTATATTATTTTTAATAGCAAAAAAGTCCACAGCTCAGCTTCTTGCATTCATTCAGAGAAAAAATACCTACACTTGGAAGTCACATGGAAGAGATAGTGGGTCACCTATAGGTAAGTGTATACACTTTTATACGGTTGTGCTCGATTCAATATTATTTACAATTCTTCTATAGTCTACACTCACTGTAAAGCTGAAAAGGCAAAAAGGACTACTGAATTTTTGTAGCTCGATATTGGTAATTTTGTCCAACACCATTGAAACACTTTTTTTACTTTTTGAAAAAAAGATTGTCGATTTTATCATTTTGATTCCCTCATATAAGTATTTGTATAAGATCGCACCGGAGTCGAGCTATGGTCTTTAAATGCTTTTGGGTAAAAAGAAATTGTAGCTTGTTTTTTAATATTTAAGCGTTTATTTTTTAGTTTTGGAGTAGATCACGTGTGCTTACAGACAAAATCGCTTGGGTCCTTAGATCTTTCTTTCATTATATTTTGAATTATTAACCGATATGATGCACTGTTGAATCAGCTCTGATAGTTCATTCTGCTTAGGAGCTGGACATGAACTGTCAAAATATTAAACTTCCTACTTTAAACAATTTGCATTTAATTTATTTGACTTCTTCCTTTTCACAAACTTTGTGTAGTAGAGTATATTAAAATCGATCTTGAGCGACTTTCTTACTTGTTTGGTACTCGACTACCCAGAAAAACTCGCTAAATGATATGACTGAAACAATTCAAAAAATTGCATAAATAGTACTATTTTACACACCAACACATATGTATTTAATTCGTCCTCGCTTCCACTCTAAAATTTTTGATTATTTATTTGATCTAAGAACTTTTCTGTTTAGAGAGAAGAAAATGCCACTGAGATTTTCTTATACACAACACACAACTCAGCCAAATTGCATGAAAGTGTGTCGGTTTCTTTCAAAAATGTGTATTCTGAAATACCATTACAGAAATGAAATTAAGATTAATTAAGATTTCGGCCCTGGTTCTAACTCTAATCGATCTAATCGATCGTTTACGGTCCGGTTTGATTTATTGATATAGAGGTATTCATAATCACTGTTTGGAATTGCTCACGAGCGAGCCGCGCGCTCTGTCGCTTTTCGGCTCTCGCTCAGATCCGCTGTTCGAGAGCCCGGAGCACTAAAAGTCTCTCAGCTTGTGAGCCACAGCTTCTAGGTCTGAGCTGAAAGCCACAGCTCGGAAGCCGTGAGGCATCAACCGGCTTTCGGCTCGTGAGCCACAGCTATAGGCTCTGAGCTGTGAGCCTAGCTCTCGGCTCGTGTGTCATAGCTCTCGGCTCGTGAGCCATAGCTCTCGGCTCTTGAGCAATTGATCTTGGATCGTGAGCCTTAGCTTTCCCCTCGTGTGCCACAAAATCAGCCTTAGCAAGATTTAATTTGCGTAATTTACATTTTTTATTAATTTTAATGCTCGTACGCATTGAAAATGCACATATACGAAGGTATATGCCCCAACTTTCCTCTTTTAGTGGCTGTGGCTCACGAGCCGATTGCTATTGCTCACGAGCCGAGAGCTAATTGAGGGCTCACGGCTCCTGAGCAGTGGCTCTCAGCTCAGAGCCGTGTGCTGTGCCTCACGTGCCGAGAGCCGGATGATGGCTCACAGCTCTCGATGTAGGGCTTCAGCTCAGAGCCAAGTGCTATGAGATGAGAACAAGAGCTGGCTCTGAAGAGCTGTGAGCTAAAAGCAATTCCGAACCCTGTTCATAATAGACGATATAAGCGTTCTAGTAAGCTTAATTAACTTGTTTTCTTAGTCACAAATAACGAACAAAGAGAAGGCAATCTTGGAGTTCTAAGGAACCACTGGAGCATGATCTTTTTAAAGTCATTTGGAATGTTAGTTGATTAAATGGAACTTAAACGATTTCAGACTTGATTTACCTGAAACTATTATTTAAAAAATAAGTCAAACGGCACTTTGACCACTCTAAAATGTTCTTAGTCTTATTTACTAGAGCAGAAACCAGCAGAAGCAGCGGAGATGCTAGCAGAATGTACGTACACACATCCCACATTTTATTTTACAAGACGATGTACCATTTTAAAATTTTTGTGTGGACTTGCTGTGCTGGGTGGATCCCTTAGTGTACAAGCTTTTATAAAAAACAATTTAGTTCCTTTGTTGAGAATGATGACATATTCGGAAGTTACCGTAAAAAGATGCTTTATTAGACTAAAAACATTTTAGAAGTAGTTATTGTGTAGTGAAAATTAATTAGTAATGAGTTTGACTGATCCAAAAAGTGGTCTGGAACTTTTTACTTTTGACATCTGTAAATCTGGCTTAAATCCCTTACTCTTCTGCTTGATGTTTACAATTATGAATCCAAGAAAAGTATAGACTGAGTTGAGTTAAAAGATGACCTTTAAGTACCGCTTGGGCTTCAGATTGGGGCATCTGGGGTTGGTCTTCCAAGTGAGTGGCTTGGGCTTGCGCTTGGGATTACATTCGAGTTTCTTTGCTACTTCGGGGCCGCAATTGTCGTGATTTTGTGCATTTCCCTCTTTATTTTTATTCTTAGCAATTCGACTGAAGGCGCCTTTGCCTTTGCAGGTCCTAGAAGCGCAGCCGTTATCATTTGGGTAGACACCCTGTAACAAAAATCTATTGTATAAATTTGAATTTTCTCTACAATCTTACCTCAGCTTACCTCAGAGTATATACAGCGTCGGCTCTTTGACATACCGCTCCAGAAACTGGCCGCCTTTTTCGATAAGTCCGCCCCACTGTAGCAATCGCCAAAACATTTTTTAAAATCTTTAAAAAAATTCATATACGATTTGCCTTTCATATCCCATAATCTCTTTTTCGGCCGCTCTTTATCGTTGTAATTGACTTTAAGTTTGTTCATGATATTCTCCAAAGACTTGGTAATACTTCCAAGTTCTGTATCCGAAAGATCAGAATCTATTACATCCAAGTCATCATTGTCTTCGCTTTCGCTATCAGTTGCATCATTATGCTTATCCTTATCTTGTCCATTGAGAATGGCCGCACTGCTGCATGATTGATTACCTATATCATCTTCGTCACCTGTCGCGCCGCTGACAATTGTCAGATTCCACTCAGATACCAACGAGGACATATTTATACAAGCACCAAAAATAACAATTCAGACTAAAATTTTGTTTGCTCATGAAAAACCAAACGACTTTAAAATTTTCTACTAAAACTTAAAAAAAGATAATTCCTACACAATTAATAGCTGTGTTCGGTATGAGTTCTAAGCACTAACTGAAGGAAATCTAACTAAAATCTATGAGCTTGAATGATTTTGAGTGAAAACGCAGCGAGTACTTTGTTGGGAGAATATTACCAAAAATATTTATAAATTATCGAGCTATCACCACTTGGACGAACTTAAAAATCTAGTAAAATGTTCTCAAAGGTCAACTGTATGAGACCTATGTATTCTACATCGTCGTAAAGAAACAGAATTGCTGTTATACAGCTAAACAATTATCGCTTACAAAGTATCATTTTATAATTTTTAGTAGACATATTTAGTAATCAGGATAAATTATCGCTTGACCGACTTTCTTTCTTGTTTACTTTCTTATAATTGAATGGAATGCAAAAAACTGTTTGCTTCAATATTGGTAGAGTTGATTTTTGGATTTATCGAAAGGAATGCTAAGAAGAAACTAAAAACATAAAGCAGCGGAATAAATTGTATCATCATTTAAATTCACAAAACTGAACACTTGTTCAACACAACGATAAAGCGCTAAGCAGGTATAGTCCAAATGAATAACGATTAATTCCTGCTGATTGGTGTCTTTTTTCATATTTTTTAAAGCGCATGTTGGTACCGATAGAATATGAACCGTATGAACGCACAGATCTCAGAGATGGTAAGAGATAGAGGTTTGACATGTATGGGACAAATGCTTCTTATGTCTGCAGGCAGAACAAGTGTATTTTCAATTTTGGCCACGCCCCCTCCCGCCCCCGCAATTTAGAAAAAACGTAATATCTCCAAAAGTTTTGAAGATAGATGGCTTGTTCCTTCTGGACATATTTAGTTATTAGGATAACTTATCGATCCGCCAAAGGAATGAAGAAGATCGGATGAACGGTTTTCGAGTTATGATCAAAAGACATATTTCCTTGGTACAGAGTATGTTATAGTCGGGCTTGACCGACTTTTTTTCTTGTTCTAACTAGTTTGGATGACATTTCCACAGAAAAAAAAACAAGTTTTTCTCACTAAGACTACTTTCCTGACTCTACTTTTCTATGACAGCCATACTATATAGATGTCCGATTGCGACCAAATTTGATGAAATCATGGGAAAGCATACCAAACTAAGAAATACAAACATTGAAGGCGTTTGCTTTGAAAACAAAACCTTTCTTTTCACAAAAACTAGTTTTTCGACAGGTTATTCCTATGGCAGCTATATGCTTTAGTCATTCGATTCGGCCAGTTTTGATACTTGTGCAGCGTATTTGTACTACAAGAATTCGTGCAAAGTTTGGTCGCCATAACTTTCAAACTGACGGAGGAAATAGCATAGAAACAGACGGACAGACGAACATTGATATATCGACTCAGCTCGTCATGCTGATCAAGAACATATATACTTTATGAGATGCTTCCTTCTATGCATAACAAACATCTGGACAATTTCAATATACCCTCTGCAAGGGTATAAAAACGTGCTGCAAGGTTATCAAACTTCGGAGGAGCCGAAGTTAACTTTCCTCTATTTTTTTTCGGTGTATAGCTCTTCTAGTCCCTTTCGGACGAACATGGATATATCGATTTGGCTGTTGATGCTGATCAAGAATCTGTAGTCTATAGCTTACCCATTTTACTTTACGAAAAAATTAATAAAATTAAAATTCAAGTAACAAAATATTGCAGAAGATTTACTTTAAGTAGGGGTAGGTGCAACCAACCAAAGTTTTATATATACGTGAGACAACTTAGAACTACAGTTACAAACTACATTTTTAATCAATCTGTATCATTTTGCACCCACCGTTTGATTTTCTGCTGATTTTAGCGCTTTTGTAATTGGAAAATCGCAGCCGTATATAGAATGAAATCAATCAAGTGTGGCAACAACGTGCACTATGGTCGGACAGTTCGGAGATGGGTTTTGTGGGTGGGGGGGTGTGGCATTGGTATGCTTGCCATCATTTTGTCTAGCTGTTGAAATTAAGAGAAAAAAGGAAAACTTTTTTTCGTTCCTTTATCTCTGGCCTCAGTTGATTTCTTTCACTCGTCTCGATCTACTTTTTTTTTGTTAGTTGCGGCATCGTTGGCGTTAAATTAATTTGGTTGCTTTGTTCTCTATAGAGAGCCATACTCCCACACACACACACACACACACACACACACACATTTCCAAGGACTTTTGTATGCATTCTGATGCTGTGTTATAAATATTAATGAACTCCACTCGTATTGTAATTTATTTTACATAGTTTACGATGGTGAAAAACGATTTTATTCATTATTACTTGCAGCCTTAATTGCCAGAAGAAAAATTGTAATTAGCGTTGAAAAATGTGGTTTTTAGACCCCCAAATTGCATTTCCCACATTTCACCTGTAATTTCTTTCGAATATTTAAGCAAAGCTGACAATTACTTAAATTTAACAGCCGCAACTAATGTTCTTCGAGTTCTAGGCATTTTAAATGATTTCTCCTGTCTAACACAAACCCTTGATGAAGTACAAACAGAACAGCTGTCGTTTCGTTTTGTTGAAAACTTGTCTGCAAATTGAAAGCGAAATGTGCGGAGCATTTTAATAAAACATATGCGACTCCTTGCCAGCCAATAACTCTTGGCACTATCTTGAGAGAACGGCGACCCAAAAAGGACCTCTCAGCGTATGTAGAAGAAGTGCAGACAAAGCCACAATTCGTAGCCGTTGAATTATGTGCCAGATAGGGGCTATGCCACGCCCACACTCACACACAAAAAAACACACACTCAAACAATCCACAATTTGCCCAAAAATGTTGTGCAAGCGACGCAAAACATTGCCTGCACTTAGCCAAAAAAATAAAATAAAATAAAAGCAAAATGAAAACATTAAGTTCAACCAACAATGGGGAAAACAAAATGAAATAAAATAACTTGGCTAAAATGCGACAAGAAAATTGTATTACAACAATGGAAAAGCGATTGCGGTGAAAAGTACAATA
The DNA here is from genome assembly GCA_035044985.1 of Lordiphosa fenestrarum. Lineage (NCBI taxonomy): Eukaryota > Metazoa > Arthropoda > Insecta > Diptera > Drosophilidae > Lordiphosa > Lordiphosa fenestrarum. Next base: position 978,216 of record JAWNNO010004790.1, on the reverse strand, counting down.
AAATGTCGCTAAATGAGACATGAAGGCAACCGCAACTGGAAAAAGGGCACTTCCCCTTGAACGGCTGAAAATTGGAGTTGAAGTTGAATTCGGATTTGGTTTTGGCGTTATAAGTGAACGGGGATTGCCCAAATAGTTGTACTTTGTGCATGTGCAAAATGATAAGTGGAAGGGTTACAATATCTAGAAAGGGATATTGAAGTGGTTTTTCGTTGGGTCATCATACGAAGCACTTGACTTAAGTTGATTAAGTACGACGACACTTAAAATGATACTGATTTTATTTCAAATTAATGACAAGTGTTTAAGTTTTTATATTTTATTTATATATACTTTATAGGGTTGGAGATGCCTCCTTCTGACTGTTACATACTTTTGCACAAACTTAATATACTCTATGTACCTACGTCACAGAGTATAAAAATATTGCACGATATCGACTGCTATTAAATTTTTTCGGAAAGAACATTTCTTCAATTTAAAAAACAAAACTAGAAATTAGAAAATAGCTCTTATATCAGGGATGCAATCCGCTTGGATATAAGGACTAGTTCGGTTCGTCAATTGAAGTGGTTTTTCGTTGGGTCATCATACGAAGCACTTGACTTAAGTTGATTAAGTACGACGACACTTAAAATGATACTGATTTTATTTCAAATTAATGACAAGTGTCTAAGTTTTTATATTTTATTTATAGATACTTTATAGGGTCGGAGATGCCTCCTTCTGACTGTTACATACTTTTGCACAAACTTAATATACTCTATGTACCTACGTCACAGAATATAAAAATATTGCACGATATCGACTGCTATTAAATTTTTTCGGAAAGAACATTTCTTCAATTTAAAAAACAAAACTAGAAATTAGAAAATAGCCCTTATATCAGGGATGCAATCCGCTTGGATATAACGACTAGTTCGGTTCGTCAATTCATACAGTTTTCGAGGCTGCGGTTATAGTTTTTGGAGCAAACTATTCCGCGGTCTCGGTTTAGCGATCCACTTTTAATATTATATATATTTAAATTTTATGGAGGCCTTTCTCTCTCGCTGTATTATGATTTGGAAAGTAAATTGAGTGTCTTTTCGCACACTTGCCAAATTGAATTCCCCCAATCATTGAGTAGCTTTAAAATCTTTGTATAGTTGTCTCAAATATATGAAGTCAGATTTTCTGACGCTGACCATGCGGATTTCACTGCGAGAATAGTTTGGATTGTTTTAGTTATGAGTACAATATATGCTGTCTTAAGTTGGATTAAGGTTAACAAGTGCCACAGAATATACAGAATATCATTCTTTAGAGGGAAATGGCGGAGGAGGCCCTGTACTAACTCAAATCAATAGGCAACTTCTACGAAAAGAAAACCGTTTGATGACAGGTGTGTTTAGAGATCGGTGGGAAAAAGCAGGAGATGAATGGAAACACATGTTTTATAATAGGTGATCCTTAAAAGCTACATCAAATCGGCATCGCTAACTATAAATTTGTTCAATGTGTGTTCTCTCTTAATTTAATCAAACGTTGGACTTAACTTTTCTTAGGAAAATGACTGGAACTACCACCTTTTTCACGTTTTATTGCCCGAAGGTTGCCTGAAGACATCAGTGAACCAAAACGAACCAAACCGTTTTATATATATATATTTTTTTTGCAAAATCTAGAAAATGTTTTTCTCAAATTAAGAAATATTTTCTGAATACATATATAAAATTTTAGAAACTAATTCGTGATTTTTAGAAAAAAAAATGTCCTGCATTATATAAGGTCTCATTAAAACCTAGAATATCTATTCTATTTCAAGATATTTTTATAGCCTTGCAAAGGGTATTATTATTTTGCACAGAAGTTTGCAACGCATAGAAATATTCATTTCCGACCAAATAACCTAAATATATTCTTGATCAAGGTGACGAGCTGAGTTGATTGAGCTTTGTCCGTCCGTCTGTCCGTCTTTTTTTACGCGAACTAGTCTCTCAGTGTTGAAACTATCGATCTACAATTTAGCACAGAGTCTTCTTTTTGCTGCACTCTACTAATATGTCGGAACCGACCGGAGCGTATAACTATATCTCATAGCTCTCATAGGAACAATCAGTCGGAAAACTAGATTTAGTAAGAAAACCTTTATTCTTTTCAATGGAAACCTCTCCAAACTTTATATTCATAGATTATTTATGCTTTGTTAGCATTCTGCCAAGTATGATGAAAATCGGACAACTATATGGTACAGCTGCCATACAAAAGATAGGTATGAAAAACAGTCTTAGTTAGAATTACTTTTTTGTTTTTAATGGTAGCATCCCAAAAAATTTTGTATATATTTGATTCACATGCTTTCACCGAGTTCTACACATTTTTGTCCAAATCGGATGACTATATCATATATCTCCCATACGAACGATCGGTCGGAAAATGGGTCGAGGTGGAAAAAAGATTTTTTGAAAATATTTAAGCGAGAGTAAAAAAACTTTGGCACAGACGAAGTTTGCTTAGCTATAAGTAGTAACAGTAAATTGTAATAATTTAGTCCTAGGGTAACTAAATAAAATAAACAAATAAAATCTCAAAAAAAAAAAACAGACGAAGTTAGCTTAGCTTTCTCGTTTTATTTAACAAATATGGTGAATCGCCTTCGACAACTTTTATAAGTCGAGTTTCTTAATTTTAGTCAGATTTCGCTTGTGTTTTTGTACAGTTTGCGATCGTTCTCCCGCGTTGGAACCCGCTGGTCACTAAAAGTTCGCTCCAGTGCGATCTTATCTTAGTTAAACCTGTGCTTTCTGAGACACTGTGAAAGCCTATTAATAAATCATTTGAATTGTCTGTGTAGTCATCCCCCTTTCCTATGTTATGGAGAGAATCTGTTATCATTCCTTTGTAAAAAACCAATAATAAGACCGATGCTTTTGACTCTGTTAGTCGTAAATTGCTGCTTTATAAATCGGGCTCACAACTAACCTAATTTGATGTATTTAACAAAGGCAGTCACTTACCAGATTTGTGTTACCTCTGTTTTTTGTATTCTCTGTGCCAAAATAACACGTAGTATATTTAGTTTGTGCAAAAGTATGTAACAGCTAGAAGGAAGCATATCCGACCCCATAAAGTATATATATTCTTGATCAGCTTCAGCAGTCGATTCGATATGGCCATGTCCGTCTGGCTCCTGTCCGTGAAAGCACCAGATGTCAGTGATGGTAAGAGAAGGAGGTTCGATGTGTATGGGACATATATTTATTATACTTGCAAGTAGATCCAATATATTTTGAATATTTGCCACGATCCCTTCCTTCGCCGCAATTTCACAAAAACATCATATCTCAAATTGTTTTATCAATTGAACCTTCGTAGACGTCAGACGAACGATAGTCAAATTAAGAGCAAAAGAATATTCAGCTGCAACTGCAGCAATTCATACAGAGCATACACTTTCGTTGCTACAGAGTATTTAATAGTCGGGCTTGACCGACTTTCAAACTTGATAATTATGCTGATGCTCTCATGTAACAGCCACAGTAAAAAGGGCTAGAAGCTTTTTTTGGGACTATTAAGCTTTGGTCTTGGACACAATTTTGTTGACGAACTAAGCATTGTTGAAATCAAAAGTTAATAAATAAGCTGATTGTACAGAGTCCAGTATAAGGACTTATACATATATTTTAGCTTGAATTGTCGATTACTTATCGCAAATCTGTCTTGTCGTCGCAGATTATGCGCCATCAACAGCATATATCTGTCCGCATCTTTAGCTATTCCTTTTGCTCCTCTGCCTGCCTGGCAACTTGATTGCAATTCCAGGACATTTCCGTCGAACCCCTCCTACCTTCACTCCCTTACAGCCAGTTCACACAGTTTATTTAGTATATTTGGCAGCAGCCGCGTGGAATTGTGATAATATTTGCCCTGAAAAGTATTTACATTTGACTCAAAAGTTCGTGCAGCGGCTGAAGCGGAGGCGCAATCACAGTTTTCGACATTTTTGTGAAATTGTATCGGCGTCGAAGTTTTTCTTTTACTTATTTGTTGTTGTATCTTACTCGGTTTTTTTTTGGAACGCTCGCGAAATAAGAAAAGTTTTTACATTTTATTTAAACAAAATTCGTAGACATGCGTGGCGTTTCTCTTTTAAAGTTTTTTTACTCAAGTTTTTGTTGGAAATACTTGAAACGCTATGCACTTAACTTTTCATCTTCCCACCCATCGCCTTGCAAGTGGTCTAATGTGCCAATTCAACTCGTTAGTCTGCAAAAATATTATCTAATAAGCCAAGTCACAAGCCTCTCTTTGGCCAACCCTCTGAGGCAGTCAGACAGGATACAATTTGCACAGGCCGACCAATTAAATTTCACCCGCATCAATAATCATGAAAGCAGAAATGCCTAACAAAAAAAAAATAAACGGTTCCTGGGGAGTACCCCGGCTATTCACATATATATTCCCAGCAAAAATGCCACATAAAATGAAAGCGCGAAATTAAAAGGCTCGCGCCAGAAGGAGACGGGGTCGGGGACGAGGGCAGGCAGTGACTCTGACTTGAAGTCGACAAGCGTGTAAATGATATAAATTCAATTTAATAAAATTGTTAAAATCGCAACGAGCAAACTGTGGAAATGCTTTGCGCCCAGGTGAGCTGAAAATTGCTGTGAAATTTTTAGTGCCCAAGTAGAACTTCCTCCAAACGAGCCAGCGAACGAACGACCGAACGGAAGGCGGAAATACGCGTGAAAATTCCTAGCAATTATTTCACACAAAGTCAAGCGGCTCACGGGTGGAGGGGGCAGGAGATGGTTAGCCTGGGGTCTGTGTGTCGTCTTACCGTCTAGTCTTATTGTGTTGTCAGTCCCTGGCGAAGCGACCCAGACAGCTTTTTGATAGCATTTTAAGCGGCTTGCACGGGTCTCATTCTCTCGCCTTAATGTCACGATAATCGCATAATTTTCAATCCACTTCTGGACACTTGAGAAGGAGTTTCCTCTCGCAGAATATTGTTATGTGGCATTTCCTTTTGCTACCTTATTGCATATTATTTTCCTTAAAATTGTCTCGTTAAATTGTTTTTGAAATGGGGCACGTGACTCTGGCTATGTAAGTCCCCCAAGGAGGAGGAAGCCCTCTGGGGAAAGCACAGCTGTTGCTTTTGAGGTGAATTGATTTGGTGAATTGCTTTCAATGGGGTTGTGTTGTCTAGCTTACCGGGATTAATTAAGCATACTTCAAGCTTAATTTGTTGGGCAAATGCTTCTTAAGTGGGTTTTAAGGAATAGAAAGAAAGGTTTAGCATCTCAAAAATTTGAGTAAGGCACGCTTTACGTGGTGAAACTAGCTTAAAGAAATGTTAGATAAAGCTGCCGCTTGAAGGAAAGAGGTGTCTCATTACTCTCTATGCCACTATCCAATACCCTAAACTTCATGAAGTTTCCTTCACTCTACAAAACCCGTCTAAGTGAACCGAAACTGGGATGCAGAAAATAGTATCGAAATATCGATATTTGTCAAATATTTTTCCGAGGCTACAGATTAGAACTTGATTAATTCATTACCGTCAAATTTCGGCTATATTTATGTTTTAGCTGTTTGAATGATTTATATTGAAACATATTTAATTTTAAAACTAAGCACTTTATGTACTTCAAAGGTACTCAGAGTATATTTATTTTGTGCACATATTGCATACCTTCGTTTTAATCTTACATTCATTCTCCGAACCCATACGCCAAGTATATTCTTGAACAGCATCAACAGCAGAGTCGATACAGCCATGTCAGTCCGTATAAACTAACAGATCTCAGAGATGGTAAGATATCGAAAAAATTCTAGGACTTGCCGGGAGACTTTAAATTTAAACTCATCCCGAAGAGGAGAAGCTTTTTTAACAATGTCCATCAATGAAATCTTCATGATAATCTGAACTCAATGTAAAGTTCAATCTGTAATACCCGCACCACCAGAGTTACTTCATAACAATCTGAACTCACTGGAAATTATATTAAAATCAACGATATATAAATATGCAATCTCTGTCTCACACTCGGGTGAGCCGGGTGGCTACAGCTGACATCTTTTTCAAACTCAATATTTATATGACAACTTGGCAAATTTTGACTCTTAAATATCCCTTTAATCATCCAACGGAGCTAAAAATCATCCAAAGCATATGAAAAATTATGATCGTTTGGATGATTTTGCAGCTCCGCTAGATGTTAAATGTAAACTAGAACTAGAACTAAACTAGAAAACCTCAATTTAACAATGTCAGAGCTCAACTGTGGGGGCCTGAATACTCAAAATATGTTTTTTAAACGAATAACGCAACTTTAAACTAATTGCGTACCATAAAACTGCGTTCCCCGCCATCCGAAGACATCATAATTCTTGTTTGCGGAGGATATTTTTGCCAGAGTTCTTGAGTTGCTCTACTAAACAATAACCAATAATTTATTTCTGTTTGGAATTCAAACGTCAGTTATACATATATTGTTGATCCGTGCACAATGTTGGTAAATCACTAAATGAGCCAACATTTTATCTCTTTACCATTTTTCAACAGCATGAACATACCAACTTTGTGTGTTATAATGGATTATAACTTCAGTTTAAATACAGCTTACAGATACTCTTTGCAATGCCAACGAAGCTGTTAACTACCCAACAGAGTTTCTTAACTTAATGGTCTTTGCAGGTATGCTACCACATTTTCTAAAACTGAAAGTTCAATCTCCGGTTATCTTAATATATTTCGGAATGTAAACCCTTAGGCCAAGAACAAAAAAATGTGCAATAGCAAGCGATTGGTCATTCATTTTAAATTGATGAAAAACATTATCGATGACATCATTATTCTCACAGCATCCCAATAGAACACTAGCGTTTCCAATTTCCTATTAAAATTGCATTCGCAATGACAATCAACAAGTCCAATCTACGTTAGTTATGAGCACTCCATGTTGTATACGTGGCATGTTCTCGAGTGGGCAAACCATCGAGCTTATTTGTGTTGGGTAAAGACGGACTGACTAAAAATATACAACACTCCGATGCTCTTCGACATTAAAATTGGTTTTACTTTTTAACATTTCTTATTTTACGGTACAAAATATAGATGTTCCTTTTGACAGCTTTTTTACGGACGTTTGATTAGGGGACCCTAGACAGAAAATTTTTGTCCTTGCATCAGATTTCTTTGGCTACGCCTTTGATTTTACAAAGTCATCAGCTTTGATCCCCACCAGTCAGCTATCAGCTAGCAGGTGGGATGTTTTTGTTTGAAGAGGGGGAATCAGTGACCAAATCAGTGACTAAAACAGTGACCAAAGAGTGACGAAAACAGTGAACAAAGTAGTGACCGATAGAGCTTTTAGAAACACAACACAACACTGCCCAAAACACTGAATAAAACATTGACTAAATCAGTGACCAAATCAGTGACCAAAACAGTCACCAAACAGTGAACGAAAACTGACAGATAAGTGACCGAGGCAGTGACTAAACATTCAACAAAATAGTGACCAAAACAGCTACTATATTGTGACCGAATTATAGACGGCTCGAGGTCCGGTCAATTAGTATCGGTTAGATCACAATGAAAATAAGCAGGCGTCCCCAAAAGATCGTTGGATGGGGAGTAATAAGATAATCACTCGCTAAGAGATTCGCTCAAACCGGGAGTTCCAGGGAGATCCTTTTTATCTACAATGAAAACATTAAATTGAGAAAATAAATATGGAGATCACAAAAGATCATTTTATTTTCTGCACATTCAAATGCTTGTATCATCGTTATATCTATCGAATATACCTGAAATTGGAGTTTCCCATTTCAAGCATTCAAGGAAGCTAAAAATAATAAAAATATCCACCTTTTCGAATGGTTTAAATATGCTCCTATGCTCAATTAGCCTGCACAATGTGTCCGAGCAATTAGCCAAAACTCCTTGGCATAAAAATTCATAGCCCAAATATGGCAACGCACCGCGTGACGCTCGACAAACTGCCAAAGCGATAAACTTCAAGTGTCGACCACATGACCATCGTTTCAGCCCAGCCAAATGACTAGAACATCTGCATCCGCATCCGCATCGACATCGATTACCATTTACCAGCAAAAAGGGGTCCTCTGGTTTTGGGTTTCAGTGTCCTGTCAGAGGCAACGCTATGCCATATTAATCTGGTTAATGATGAAACTGAATCAGCGTTTTAAACGAGCCACTGCACAATGAAGTGCTTGGTTCTGGGGGCTCAGGACAATGTCCTCGTTGTCGCATAAATGGCCCAGCCTGCGAATAAATTAGCTGCGGCTTTCTCTACGCTTTCGACCATTGGCCATAAAGTTGACTTCTCGTCGTGGATTTTGTTTTTGATATTTTTTTTTTGCCCGTCGGATGGCTATACTTTAACGCAACTTTATCTCGTTAGCTGCGACCAGCTTTCGGTGGATGATTTTATGGTTTCATTGTGGATTTCATAATAAAAATTTATAGCAAAAGGCTGAGGATCGTTGGATTTATTTGGGATTAGTGTTTATGGAAGGTTTGAAGAATCAGTTAGAAAAGCTTAAGGCTGAAATATCTTAACTTTGTTTCAATATCAACTATCATATTAAGCAATTACTTGGCTTTCTTTAGATGATGTCAATTTTGTTTGCGAATAGCTAACTTATTTTAAGCTTAAATTTCAGGAATTTGGTAAGAAATTTCAAAAGAATTTGAAAATGAGAACAAACCCGCCTTTTAATTACATGTGATGCTTCGCATATTAGCCTCATTCGATTACCGTCTATTAAGCCAAACAAAGGCGACTGCAATTTGAACAAAAGCTTAAGCAACTCGCGCAAATTAATGAACAACGTGTACTGCTCCCATGCACCGTGTGATGGCTGAAGAAAACTTTTCCCAGCAAGTGCCTTCTTTTTGCTGGAATTTTTTACACATGCAACGCCGCGTCGCCGCCTGCTGTTCGGAATAATGACGATGATTTCGTTGATTTGAATTGTGATTAAAATGCAGCGTATAATTTTCGCTGTCTTCTGGGTTCTCAGTTGGCTGGCAGCATGTGGCGGCGTCGTCGGCGGAAGAAGTTTTTTATTTTGCGCCACATCGTTTCACACTTTTCTCTCGAAAAGAATGTACAAGAGTAGGGAAGTTGGGCTGAAGTTGAAGAAAAATTGCACAAACCGCAACTCGTGTCGACTTGGGGAGCTCGACTTGATGTTAGAATAATGAAGAGGCAAAACTTTTGCGCAAGGCATGTAATTTTTCGCTGTGACAGCCGGCCGTAGGAGGGACCCGGAAACGGAAGTTGTCATTCGTTTTGTGCATTTGTTAAAAAGTTACGAAAAACCAAAACAATGAAAACTTCTGTTGCAGCGTCTCATTTGTTGTAGTTTTCGTTTATAATTTTATTTTTCTGTATGGTATTTAATTTTTTGCTCAGCTCAGGCCTAACACTTGGCCCGCTCTCAGGCAGGCAGGAGATAAATCACAGCAAACGCGCAGTCCAGCGAGTCCGAGGACGAGTGGGAGTACGAGTCCGCGTTATAAATGCGAACAATGACACAATTGATTGGCCAATTACGTGCGCTTTCGGGGTGATTATGACGTTACGTACCGTTAGTCGAGGACATCAGACATCAGAGGCCATCCAGACCAACGTTTGGCGTTCGGCCTGGACCATTGGGGTGGTCTTGGTGTGGTTGTAGCGGTGTGTGGGGTAAGGTGGGGTTATGGCGTGTGCATGTCATGCCTGGCTAAATTTACACAATTAAATGCGTGAAATTCGTTTGAATAATTGAGCAATTTTTGCGAGGAGTTGCCCGAATCGAAGGGGAAATCATTTATGGAACAATTGGCTTGAAAAGGTGTTTGTTTAAAGGCCTTCGAGTTTAAAGATTGATTAATCAACGAAGTTAAATGATTGAGAAAATTAAATTTTGAACGAGAAGTCAAATTTAACTGTCTTTACGGAATTCTCAATAAACTTGCAAGTATTTGAATAATGAACACTTTCATAATTGGTCTGGCCAGTTTCTTCCTAACTGATCTTTCCTGTAGAATTTTCCAACCGATCTTTCAAATGCTGCTTAATTTTGAAGATAACCGATCCCTATGACTACTACTTATTATATATATCATCGCGTTGTAAAACGAGTCTTTGAGTTAAGGGGGGAAACTAGTCTAGAGGGTGAAAAAATGGGCATAATTTATTAATTTTTTGCAGGGATGCAAACCAATCTAATATAATTACTGGTTCGGTTCAGTGGTTCAAACAGTTTCTGAACCGCCGGTTCGGTTAATTACACGGTTTTTGGAACTAACTGAACCGCGGTTCCGGTTCGGTTCAGTGGTTCACAAAGGTACATTGTGACTTTTGCACACTTTCAAATTAAATTCCTATAATCCATTTGAATATCTTTAAACCCCTTAGAAGAATGTCGCAAATTTATTGTGCCAGATTCAAAGGATTCGTCTATAAGATCCTAGAGGAATGATCTTTGAAAACAGAGAATGTCGGCCAGAATAGATTAGAATAGAAAAGTATAGAAACTCTCCTGGTTAGCATTGAATTAAGGTGAATGTATTACAGAAAATTCCAAATATTGTCCACTAGAGGAAAGAATGTTCATTGATGGTTCGTATACTAAGAGATCGGAGGGCAATTACAGAAGGCTTTCAGAATTACTTGTTCTTAAATTTTCGTTAGGTCATCCTTAAAAGTTCCGGCATAGGTAAGAATGTAGAGAGTCGAACGATATGTAGAAAAATTGTCTTGGGGAAACGATTCAAGTCCCCAAAATAATAAGTATCATTGGCTAGAGGAAAGCGACTCCCGTCTTAAAACTCGACAGAGCGCTGAACCGAACCGAACCGTTTTTATTTGTGGTTTCGGGTTCGGTTCATCAATTCTTAAAGGAAGCCGGTTCGGTTTGTGGTTCGGTTCACCGGCTGGAATAAGCGGTTCGGTTCGGTTCAGAACCGGTTTGCATCCCTGATTTTTTGTGACTCAACAAAAAGATCAATCGAAAATCTGTGAAAGAGGTTTTATAATATAGGTTTTAATATACAAATTCAAATTTTTTCGTGTCAATTAAATTCTGTCCAGCATTTCTTCGGACGGATCCATGGCCGAAGATGTAACCTCCTTAATTTTGGTCCTGGAACAAAATCCGGAAAATTTTTAGTTTCTATATAACAACAGCAAGAGACTTACGTAGGATTTTTTTGATATTTTGTTTTTTCGCGAAATGGTGCACGTTTGAACAAAACATTAAAATTTTCACTATAAAAAAACGACAAAATTGTTGATTAAAAAAAAACTATGCAATATAAAAAAAAATCCTACGTACATCTCCGGAGAAAGGTATTTCGAATGTACTGTCAAAATTTCGTATAGATCGGTGAAGATTTGCTCGAGTTATGTCTTCGGCCAGTTCAAAAAACGTGATTTCGAGAAAAACGCTTTTAAAGTTTTAAGTACTCGGGGCCATACCTGAGAGGCGCTGCCGTAGAATGGAAAGTTTGGGCATTTAGACATTTTTACCGGCATCCATCCCTTGGAATGTTATTTTTAAGACCCTAAAGTACCTTTTAAGACCAAAAAAAATTTCGGTTTTTTCAAAATTCTAGACCAGCTTCCCCCCTTAAAAAGGTTGCTCATTACATACAAGACTAAGATCCGTTTTCTCATTTTCCTGTATTCGCAAATGTATTTTGGTGGATTTTGTAAACTTGCACTGCTTATTTTGAGCATGAGCTATGCAAATGCGCAAAATCCACCTGGATTTGCAATATCAAGATTATATTAATTATATAAATTTGTGCACACTTTTTAACTTACTCTTAGAGGACTTAAAACCGTGGCCTTTGGACTGACAACAATTGGAATGCCCTCTCAGCTAATTGTGCTAGTCTACCATTTGCCTTAAAGATTAAGGTTAAGGTTCGAAAATGTCAAGTTCGGGGTTTTTGAGCGAAGTTTTTGGTTCGAGCCTTGCGCATGCTTGATAGTAGTATGTAATGTAATGTAATAGTAGTACGCTCGGCTTGACACAATATTAAAACAAAATGAGCAGTACATTTAACTAGTTACTAATTATTAGTAGTTAATTTAATTCTATGTGTTTTAAAATTAGCTTTTATCCTTAAAACTACTCAAATCGTATTTGAATCTGGTCGTTTTTGGATCAAAAAGGGATTGTGGAACACATTAATATTCATAATAAATAAAATTTAGTATTAAGAAAAATTTTGAAAAATATTACCAATGTAATGTTGAGCTCTTGCTTTTGTACATTACTGAAAAGGCTTTGGAGTCGAGCATGTTAAAAAACAAAGGCTATTATGAGTGGGGGTTTTTTTTACACTTTCCTGCCCATTTTAAGACTCTATCGCTCAAAACCAACCAGATACCAGCTCTAGTCGCTAAGCAGAAGATCAAATTCCTGATGTGTACCATTTTCGGAACAGGTTCAGGGTCAGCTTTTCTTCCAAAGAGGTTTGGTTCACAGTCAATCATAAGTCGGAGTTTCGTGTTCGAGCCTGCTCGAACATATTCAATAATAATTGTTCTTTATTTTGTGAGCTGTTTTTATACTCTGTACCGTAGGTACATAGAGTATTATAAGTTTTTGCAAAAGTATGTAACATCCAGAAGGAAGCATCTCCGACCCTATAATGTATATATATTCTTGATTAGCATCAACAGCCGAGTCATGTCCGTCATGTCCGTCATGTCCGTCTGTCCGTCTGTCTGTCCGTATGAACGCACAGATCTCAGAGATGGTAAGAGATAGAGGTTTGACATGTATGGGACATATGCTTCTTATGTCTGCAGGCAGATCAAGTGTATTTTCAATTTTGGCCACGCCCCCTCCCGCCCCCGCAATTTAGAAAAAACGTCATATCTCCCATAGTTTTGTAGATAGATGGCTTGTTTCTTTTGGAATGGAGAAGATCGGATGAACGGTTTTCGAGTTATGATCAAAAGACTGTTTCTTGGTACAGAGTATGTTATAGTCGGGCTTGACCGACTTTCTTTCTTGTTATCATTTCACTCAGGGAAAAATACACTGATATTTTAATATTTTCACTGTTGACTTGAATATTTTCACCATTGATTTAGCTTTAAATATGGAATTCGTATATGTAAAGAGTGGATACTTCAAATTGAATTTTGGCAATAGTTAAATTTAACATGAAAATAGTCAAAAACTTCTTTTTTTTTTAATTAAAAATTTTGCCAGCCAACCTTTACTCAGTTTTCTTTGTAATGGAATCCAGGAGTAGAATTCTTTTATATTTGGTTCTGAAAAACTGCGAATTATATAAAATATAAAAAAGTCTTGCGGTATTTTTATTGAATTTTCAATTGTTCATAAAATTGGTTATAATAATGCGATTTAAGTCAAATATGCGCCGTTTTGTTCGATGACGAATTCCCAACGAGATGCCAACTTCATAATGCCCCCCTTATAGAAGCTCGCTTCCCTATTGTCAAAAAACTCGGAGAGTCAATTTTCACAGGACTCTCTTGTGGCCAACTTCCGACTACCAAGCTCGTTCGCCATGGACAGAAATAGGTGGTAATCACTTGGTGCGAGAGATGTGTGTGGCCTGGCGTTGTCCTGATGGAAGACAATTCGGCCTCTGTTGATCAAAGATGGCCTCTTCTGCATGAGTGCTGCATTCAAGCGGTCCAGTTGTTGGCAGTACAGGTCCGAATTGAGCGTTTGGCCATAGGGGAGCAGCTCATAGTGGATGATTCCCTGCCAATCCCACCAAACACACAGAAGAACCAATCCAGGCTTGGCCACCGTCTGGGCAGCTTCACCGCTTTTCGACCACGACCGTTTGCGCTTCACGTTGTCGTAAGTGACCCACTTTTCATCGCCAGTCACCATCCGCTTCAAAAACGGGTCGATTTTGTTGCGATTCAGAAGCGATTCGCATGCATCCATACGGGCCAAAATGTTTTTTTGCGTCAAGTCGTGTGGCACCCATACATCAGGCTTGTTTTTGAATCCAAGCTTCTTCAAATGGTTTATAACGGTTTGATGACTCATGCCCAACTCTTGGCCGATGCTACGGCTGCTACTATGCCGGTCTCTTTCGATCAATTCAGCGATTTTATCGCAATTTTCGACGACAGGCCTTCCGGACCGTGGCGCATCTTCGATCACCTCTGCACCAGAACGAAAACGTTAAAACCATCGTTGTGCGGTGGAAATGGAAACTGTATCGGGTCCATAAACTGAACAAACTTTATTGGCAGCATGAGATGCATTTTTGCCTTTATCGTTGTAGTACTGTAAAATATGCCGTATTTTCTCTTTATTTTGCTCCATGTTTGCGACGCTATAACTCACGAACGACTAAAAACAAACAACAATAAATCAAACACGTGTTAGCGCGTGAAAAGAGCTTTCCAAAAAGCTCTAGCGTGAACCGATGCGACGAATACAACTAGAACTACGCGCTTGCAAAGACAAGCTTGCGGAAATACCGCAAGACTTTTTTGACAACCTTATACTAATTTTATAAAAGTTTTAACTTACTCTGTGCGGTCTCGAAGTCGTGATCTCTGGACTTGAACTCGACTAGAATGCCGTCCCAACCAGTTGTGCCATCGCGTATGCTGGCTGATCGACGGCTGAAATATTAATTATATTGAACAGCCTACAGTTATTCATAATTATCTTTCTGGGGTTCTGCAAAAATACGATTGCTTGTAATTCTCAAGTTGGAATTCCCTGCATAGGGAATATTAAAGGGCTAACTGAAATTTTCCGATTTAGTATGTTTTTAGTAAATTCAAAGTGGTTTTTAGTTAATTTAAATACAAAAGGGGCGTAGTAAAAAAAATATAAGAGTGTGTTAGGTTTTTACTATGCTATTTTTCCCTGAGTGTAGTTGTGCGGTGGTTCTGTGAAAGCGACGGATTTTAAAATGGTTTTGCAAACCAGCCGAATAAAAAATCTCTAGCGATTTTTTTTAAAACTTGTATGACTAATGATGTTAGATGCCAAAAGACTTCGACTGCCGATTCTGTCAGTTAGTCAGGAAAGCTGTGACATTATAATCCGTTGTGTACAGGTTGTACATTTGTGGACCTAGTATCCGGATATTCGATTGCTCATTTCAAGAATGGACCAGAAAGTTTCTTGTCTGGCTTTAACTTTCTGAATTCTCAACTTAAAGGAAGATCAAAAAATATTTCAGGGGTTTCTTCGATGAATGTTTCTTGGACTAAAATAGCCATCAAATTAGTTTGTAAATATTTGGTTTTTCATGGAAAGAAGAAATTATTGAATCATTTCTGGCCACAGGTAACTCAAAAGCCTCTCAGCGTAATTAAATTATGCTACCAAAAAAAAAAGTTTCATTCTATTTTATACTGCCCATATAATTTGTTAGAGAGCGACGCTAAGAATATGATAAATTACCGCTTTTAGAAGGCAGCTGCAGTTGCGCTGGGCAACCAAAATGAAAAAAAAGAACAGTAAAGAGCCGCTGCTATTTGCTGCTAACCAAATCTTAATTATAAATCTAAAGGAAGCACTTGAAAAAGAGAGAGAAAAATGACGGCAAGCGCACTGCGCCGAAGGAAGCGAGAGGGGACAGGGGGCACAAAATGAAATGATGATTTAATAGAATGGTCTGCGGGCACCGCCAGCTGGTTGGCTGAGCTGAATGAATGGGAACCTGGTAGCGCAAGACCAGGACGAAGCGGAAATGACTCCATAAGCTGCTGCAACCATAAACCGGAAGTTAACAGACTTTCGCTGATGTGGCAGTTTTTCATGGTGCCAGAAGTTCGCCAGGGAGTCTTCGCATGGGAGAGATGGCCAATGGCACTCACGAGTCAAATGGCGCAACTGAAATTAATGCAAAATTTATTAAAATTGGCAAAGGCTGTTTTGGTCTTGGGTGCTTTTTGCTAGATTTTGTAACTTTTCCGAATTTCCAATGATTTTTTTTACTCTTTCACAGAATTCAAAAGTAAATGTTTTTTGGCTTATCGGCAAGAAGCTTTAATATAAAACATTTTTACACTAAACTATTTTATCTAAGACCCTCACGTCATCAGAAACTCGTGTCACTCGCTCATCCCTACTTTCAAACAGACACAGTCCGACACGCTCGGCGGGCAGTCTGCGAAATTGTGACAGCGCATGGCCGCAGGATAATCAAATCATTTTTTTTCTTGCCAGGCTTTCAGCTTTTTTCTCTCTGTGGCTCTGTGGCTTCGTTCTCGTTCTCGTCCTCGACTCCTGCTGGCCCGTTAAATTATTGTTGCAACATTGCCACAAAATGCTAATTGCCCCATACGATAGGATCGAAGCTGTAAACTTCATTTCTTCTTTTCTGTTCCGGAAGGAAAACTTTTCACAAATTGCAACTGTCATTTGATTTTGCTTGATTTTGACAGTTTTTACAATTTGCTGGCTGCCTGCTTATCGCAATTTGTTGTCAAACGTGCACAAATTGCATTTGCTTAAGCATTAATAAATCATACAAAATGTCGAAGAAACTTTTCCAGTTCGCCTTTTCCCGATAACCCGCAACATATTCGTCCATTGTATTTTTCACGCCCATTAAAAATATTTACGCTCTTTTCACTTTGCATAAAAGACCAATTGTTTGCTCAATTTAATTTGACAATTTAATTTGCCATCAGGCTGAATAAGCATATTGTAAAAGATTTTAAAATCTACTAAATCTTTTTTTAAAATTTATGCTTTGTGACATGTGGATATAATTCAAAATTTAAAACAAGTCAACCAAGTCTTAGTATAAATCAAAGAAGGACAATTGAAATAAATGAGACCTTTCTCCCTAATGTGGTTTGTTCCCTAGCTGACAACTGCCGCTAATGAATTAATGATGTAACTTCCGCTCCATCAAGCGAAATTGGTCCATGTGTAAGTTCGATACTTTTTTTCTGGATGGTAAAATATAAGCCTTTCATTCATGTTCGTACTAGATGTCTGGATATATGGTAACTTGAACTCAAAGTTGCTTAAATGTTCTGTACAACATCACACTCAAAAAAAAAAACAGCCAAAATCGCCCTAAAATTTAGAAATTCGCCCTAAAAAAGTGGTCAAAGGCGATTCGCCATATATTTTAGAAAAATTATTTCTAAAAATAAGACTGAGACTTTCTGAAATTAAGGAAATGATTACTATAAGCTAGAAAATATTTTCTTAATTGTATAAAAGCATTTTCTAAATTTTTGAAAGTCCTTTCTACAGTTTAGACAAACCTTTCTAGATTTTAGAAAAAAAAAACATTTTCAACTATTATAGACAGGAAAGGGAGTGAGGGGGGACTGGAGAGAGAAGAGGAAGGAGATTGCAAACACTGAGAAGCCTATAAAAGCCTATGCCTATAACCTCTTATATATTATTTTTATTGGATATTTTCTTTCTGTTGGTTCACTACTAGTAGTAGTCATTATTTTAGTTTTTATCTTTACCTTGCCTGGGACTCGAACTCGGGACCTCGGGGAAACTTCAACACGAAAGGCATCTTACCGCACTCGACTACCAAGCTCGCGAGTGAGGATAGTAAATAACGCAGTCCAATGCTAAGCACTCAGCTGCCTCTTTTATATTCCGAAAGCAGGGAATTCGAACTTGAGAATTACATGCGGTGTCTTTTTCTATTTTTCTAAATTTTAGGGCGGTTTTCCAGATTATTTTTCTATATGGGCGATTTTCTCAGCATGCCGAATATTAGTTGCCCCTTTTATATTTCGAGTGCATTCGTACTTGAGAATTACAAGGGCGAATTCGACCTTAATTTAAGAAAGTATTTTGGAAAAAATCTAGAAAAATTACCCTAAATTTAAGAAAAAATAAATCGAATTTCTAAAAATTCTTTTTTAGGGCTGTTTTTTCTAAGTTTAAGAAAAAACTGTCTAAAAACAAGACGGAAATATTATTTAGGGTGCATTTCTAAAAACTAGAAAATAAATTTTTTGAGTGCAGGTGCCAATTTTTAAAGTTTTACAAAAAATTAAATAACATAAAAATTACAAGAAATATAAACAAGCGTATTTTTTATTCAATACACAGGAAAAAAATTGTAATATTAACATTTTCCCTCTTTGACTACAATTTGTCGAAACTACCAATATCTATACTCTGTACCGGAGGTACACAGAGTGTTATAATTTTTTGCAAGAGTATGTAACATCCAGAACGAAGCATCTCCGACCGGATAAAGTATATGAATACTTTCAGATTTCAGATCTCAGAGTTGGTAGCTTCTCGCAATTTGGAGAAAACGTCGTATCTCCGAGAGTTTTTATACTCTGTACCGTAGGTACACAGAGTATTATAAGTTTGTGCAAAAGTATGTAACATCGAGAAGGAATCATCTCCGACCCCATAAAGTATATATATTCTTGATCATCATCAACAGCCGAGTTGATATAGCCATGTCCGTCTGTCCGTCTGTGCTGTCTGTCTGTCTGTCTGTCCGTATGAACGCACAGATCTCAGAGATGGTAAGAGATAGAGGTTTGACATGTATGGGACATATGCTTCTTATGTCTGCAGGCAGATCAAGTTTATTTTCAATTTTGGCCACGCCCCCGCAATTTAGAAAAAACGTCATATCTCCCACAGTTTTGAAAATAGATTGTTCCTTCTGGACATATTTAGTTATTAGGATAACTTATTGATCCGCCAAAGGAATGAAGAAGATCGGATGAACGGTTTTCGAGTTATGATCAAAAGACTGTTCGCTGCAGCATCAAAATGTATACTGAGCGTATAATTTTCTTGGTACAGAGTATGTTATATTCGGGCTTGACCGACTTTCTTTCTTGTTAAGATAGATGGTTTGTACCTTCGAGATATATTAACTAATCAGCATTATTTACCGATCCGCCAAAGGACCGACGAAGATTGAGCGGTTGAGCAGTGTCAAAAGTTAAGTAATTTTTGTAAATACGAAAAACTTTCTAGAAAGAAAATAAGAGTACTTCAAGCAAGTACAAAATGTTGTTGGTTTGAGCCCATGAAGTTCTCAGCCTATTCTCAATGTGTTCTAAAACGAGACCTCTGTATTGATAAAAAGAGGCTGGAAGTATTCAGGGGCTTTGATTAACCAAAGAACAAGCTAGAATTATTGTTTTTAGGAACAGACTTGCTTTAACATAACCCGCATTTTCCGTTGCACATTTTTTGGAGCTAGTATTATAAGTCTACTAAGTACTCAGTTTCACATATTTGTACTTGAACTAAAGACTCGCATTTCTTGAATTTTCCGCCTTACTGTAAGTACAAAATGTTCTTGATTCAAGAATGTTTGTTTTCATTTCAATAATATTCACAGTGATTTGTCGGTTTATGAACGAACAAGAACGAATAGTTTAGAGCATTGTATGGTCTGAGTTTAGAAGGGCGCATTTTCTCCACCGACATAGACATAAAAATATCATTCCGACGCCCTCGTCATTGCAATGTAAACTAAGCTGAACTGGTGGTCATCGCAGAGACCGTCAAGTACCTTAGCAGACTTAGGAACATTTACTTATGTGCCGTCCTCACTACAACTGCATTTAGCATTTTCGCATTTTGGGCAAAATGTACATTTTTCCCCATACATATGTAGTCGGCCACTTGAGATGGCAGAAAAGTACATTTTCCAAAAATGTAGTCGCATTACTCGTTATGTATTCGACTGTTCGATAGTTTCTATTCGACTGTGGACTATTTTTAGTCGATAAACATGGTGCCCATCACTATTAATAAAATAACAAAAGAACTGAATTTGATGCGGCCAAGATGTACCCTGGTCAAACATTGCACCAAAGCACTAGGGGAATCCTAACTTTTAGAATCCCTGCACGCACTCAACAACCTTCTCCTGTGTCGTGTAGTTTGGTGGCCAAAACTCATCTGCCAACTGGATGATGACTTCTCATCAGAAGTCCCACAAAACCTACGTATGTCCCGACACTGAGGGATGAATTCCGGCGATGGTTTTCCATGAGCACGCTGGAATATATGGACAAGGAAGCACTCCAGACTCTCGCCAACATTAAATATTCTGTGTCAATCATCAAAATAATGTCCAATTGATTATCCATTATCAATTTGTATTTTTCACTGACAGTTTGTTAATTGTCAACAAAGAACAGGTGTTCTGAAAATGCAAATGCAGATGCAACACAATGGGGACAGCAAACGACATTTTCAGAGATGACGATAACTTTTTTGAAAATGTGCTTCAGTGAGGAAGGCATATTAGACAGTCAATCAGCTCTAAGGGCGCTTGAGTCTTGTACCTGTAATGCCTAGAAATGCGATTGCTCGGAATCCACCTCATCTGGACCGGATCTGAACACCGCAGAATTGAGGGAAACGACAAATTAACTAGACGAGGCACTACCATCCAGCTCCTCCCAGAGCAGAGCATAAAAGAGACGCCCTTGGCTTTAAACAGTTCACAAGAATTGAAACCTGGCGCCTGGACACGGAACGATGGAATAACCTTCCGGTTTGCTCTGTAGCTAGGTTTACGTGGCCCACATTCAACCTTAAATGTACTAATGCTCTTCTACGTCAAAGCAAAGGAAACATCTCAATTCTAGTCGGAACCTTGACAGGTCACTGCCTCATCGGTAGACATGCAGCATTCTTGGACGTTGCTCACAACGACTTCAGTAGAATCTGTAAGAGTGAGAATTAGGAAGAAACGTGAATGCATCTTCTATGCCACTGCCCAGCACTAAGTGAAAGGAGAATCCACTCTGAAGTCTCTGAGACAGAGATCTCTACTGAAATTTTTATCGACCTCACAATAGTTTGATTAATTAATCTATATGATTTTAGAAATGTAGAATCCTTTCCATAACAGAAATTATTCTTCAGGGAAGAACATCTTTGCTTGTTGACTTTTTAATATCCGGTCTCTTATAAGTGCATTTTATTTTGAGCTACGCCAGTTTTTTTGTACCCTTGCAAAGGGTATTATAATTTTGTCCAGAAGTTTGCAACGCATAGAAATATTCATTTCCGATTTCATAAACTATATATATTCTTGATCAGGGTGACGAGCTGAGTCGATTGAGCTTTGACCGTCCGTCTGTCTGTTTCTACGCAAACTAGTCTCTCAGTTTTAAAGCTATCGAGCTGAAATTTTGCACAGAGTCTTCTTTTTGCTGCACACTACTAATATGTAAGAACCGGCAGGATTGGATGACTATATCTCATAGCTCCCATAGGAACAGTCGGTCGGAAAACTAGTTTTAGTGAGAAAAACTTGTTTCTTTTCAATGGAAACGTCTCCAAACTTTGTAATCGTAGGTTTTCTATGTTTTTTTTTATAATTCTACCAAGTTTTATTTAAATCGGACAACTATACTATACTCATACGCCATAAGAATCTACAAAATTACCTCTTTCTTGAATGCTATTATCTTCATATAACTGATCAATATCTACAATATAAGCACTATATGGGGTCAGAGTCTGAGCGCAACGGTCAAATCTCACCCACCAGCTACATTTTATAGCAGGTCATTTACCTTAAAACTATTTCCCTAATATAAATGATTTTCTTTCGCAACTTTCCCTGACAATTTCATTCAGTAAATACTTCATCACGGTAAGCCCAAACACTTCCTTTTACCGATTTTGTAAATCAATTTCACGCCAAACAAACATTAAACGTTGTTTAATACAAAAGTACGACAAACTGCGACAAGTATAATGATGGCAATTTCCTTGAGTACACGAACTCCTCCCCCACCATTTGTGTCCACAGTCGCCAATGCGTTCTTCCTCCGTTTCGTACGTACAATGATGATGGCGACAAAATACAAGAAATTGCGCTTTGTGGCCCCATGATTTTCAAACAAAAACGGAAGTGCAATTGATAGCAGGGAGAAAGAACAAGAAATCCCAAGCGCGTGCCAACGTGTCGAGTGAAAAGGAGCAAAAAGGAAACGACTCGAGAACTTTGCTCCCACCCAAAACTATTATTGACAGTGTTTAAATTATTTTGCGCTTAGTTTGGTCCGCACTCGCATAAATCGCAGCTTGCAACTGCTGTTGGCCACCACGTCCGCAGAGCTCCGGAGTCCGGAGAGCTCATTAATTTATTTATGCGAAATGCACGTGCAGCGATTTACTCGATTGGAAGTGAAAAATTGTGTTTAACCAATGGGAGATTTGAGCTATTCAATGATTCATTGCATTTTAATGTGACAAAATGGTCGTTCCATTTGACACTTTCGTTTAGAAAATAGCACCTGATTTTAGAGTAAATATTTTGGGTCTGTTTGTTTTGATATTCTTCCAGTGTGGAATGACAATTTGAGTGCTAATGTTAGAACATCTAAAGTATAATGTCCGGAATACTTTGTTTTCATTGGGATTTATTTGAGCACATTTTTTGGTAAAAGATAAGTTCGTTGACATGTGTAGCTCAAAAAAAAACGGTCCAATCTGGTGGTGGCAACATAATGGCTTGATGCTGCCTTATGTTGCAAGGCAAAGTTCCGATACCTGGAATTAGTTCAAAAAGTTTCATTCACAAATATAATATTACAATGATCTAAATGCAGGCCTCTGATTCAAATTATTTATCGCAATTCTTCAGCAAATGGTTTTAAGACCAGAAATACAATTAATCGAGGCTGCAAACCTCTAAAAATCTGCTGAAGTTTAGGTCCGGAGCGAACTTTAGGTATTGGTTCGGAGCATCTTAGTTCTCTGAAAGATTGAAACCAATGTTACAGACTTAGAATGTTCGGTTCAAGAACCGGTCCGAGGGACTACCGAACTGGTTCTGCTATGTTCAGTTCTGGATCGCTCAGCAGCCATGCACTTAAATCGTAAAGTTTTTTTACTTTGATTTATTCTGATTTGCATCAACAACCGAGTCGATGTAACTGTGTTTGCTCATAAGACTGCCCATCTGTCCATGTCACCGACTCCTCATATTTGCAGAATTCTTATCATTTTTATCTTATAGCGATTAAACTTTTTTTAGATCGCATTATAATTCTGTTAATAGTTGAGAAACACTTTTTTTTTTAAATATTGAAGACACCCACTTTATGTTTTTCCAACACTGTGATATTAAACAATTCAAAAAGTCGACCAATCACGACTACAACATACTCTTTGCCTCTCAAAGTTTTTATATAAAGGGTAATTTTTAGCAGCTTTCGGAATGGATATAAAAAATAAATACATATAATTTAGAAAAATGTATAAAATCTTTCTTTGAGTCTTTATTTCATGTCCACTTTTGGCATACTCTCTAAAACATATCGACCGGCATGTTACGAATAAATTCTTCAATAGTGGCGGGATAGAAATGAGCCTTAGCATAGCCCTACTAATAAATCAGTCTAGGGGCCGTTTTTTCAAGTTCCTGTTTTTGCAAATCCAGGTGGATTTTACACATTTGCATAGCTAGTGCTTAAAATGAGCAGTTTAAATTCACCAAATCCCTCTAGATTTGCCAAAACAGGAACATGAGAAAACGGCTCTAGGAACGTTTTTTTGCACGATTTAGGTGCCCCGTCCCAAATGTTAAATAAACAGTTCACCGATCTGTCTCTCAATTGGGCCATTGTTTGGCGCGCTGTGTTGCATGTGGCACCGTCTTGTCGAAACCACATGTCAGCCAAGTTCAGCTCTTCCATAATGAACAAAAAATAGTTAACGCTCTACTCTCACAGTAGCGTTTCTGCCCTTATCTTTTAAAAATTATGGTCCAATTATGCCTCCGGCACATAGTCCACACCAAACAGTGCATATTTTTGGAATGCATTGGCAGTTCTTGCAATACTTCTGGCTGCTCATCACACCAAGCAGTGCCATTTTAAATGTTTACGTATCCCTTAACCAGAAATGAGTTTCGTCGCTGAACACCATTTTCCGATGATAAACTTTCTAAACCGAGCATAAATTTTGATAATAAAATTCAATATTCTGCAAGCGTTATTCGTTTGTAAGTCGATTCATGGTTAAATAATGAAGCAAACTGAACATGGTTGACAGTAACATGTGACACGAAAACAGTTGAGCTGGCAAAAACAGTGAAATAGTTAAAATAGTGAAAAAACTAGTGTCTTAGGAAAGTAATTCCTTATAATTCATTGATAGAGTAAGGTGGAAATGTCACCACTTAAGAGTATCGATTTGTTATCTTACCTGAACAGCACCAAATTAAACCATTTTGATGGTCCCCGCATTGTCCATTGGTTTCTCCTAAACCTATTGCAATGCCCACAATTGTCTCTAAAATCTATTGCTTAGATGCTCAATTAGCTGCCCTCAATAGACATTTTGAACTAATTAAACAAAGCTCACCTGACTTTCACTCATCGACACACACACACGCACACACACATTAACACACTCATTAGTCATTTGAACAAAAGTCCTGCAGGCATTGTCAGGACCAGCAGCGTTGATTGGGGGGCGGTGAGGGCAGCAAATTATCACACAACCTATAATTATACCAGCGGGAATCGGAACAAATTGGCGAACACACAGAGGCACACTCACACACAGAGAGACCAATAAGGCCTCAAGCCAGAAATGCGTGTGAAAATTATGGCTGGACCACCCAGTGTGAGAAAAAAGAGACAAGGACCAGGCCGGGTGGCAATTAGGAAGCGATAAAGTTAAAAGCACACACGACCAATGAAGAAGGCGGAGGCGGACTGGGAGGGGCACAGGAACGGAAACGACGACAAGTCAAATGCAGTTAAAGAAACCGTTAGCAGCTTCTTTCGCCGCTGCTGGCTGCGACAGCTGTGATCCCGACAAGACACAGACGACGACATTGCAGCTAAATTGAATGTTCCATTTTCTGAATTTCCTTCTTTTTCATTTTCCACCGATAACACTGGGCAACCAAATCAAGATCAACTTGTGACTAATGAATCTTGAACACGTGATGGGGCAAATAATGTAAAATAATTTTGTTCAATGACAATCCAAGGCGACTAATGAGTGGCGAATAAATGGTTAATGTTCATGTGAATTAGGGTCATTATTATTTGGTCACTGACAGCTGCAAGTGAAATGTGGAAATCGCTGTGTTTGTTGATTTTTATAACTCATTTTACATCAGCGGTAAGTATATGTATTATTCACATTTATGGAACATTAACTATTTATCTTTTCATTCCCGTGTATCAAGGAGCGTAAAGTTAAATTCTTGAGCAGCAATGCTGTTTTCAGTCCCAAACACTTTGACAACTTCACCATTTCTATTATCAACAACAATTTGAACATGGACATGTATATAATTCGACCCATTCAGCGTGGTTTCAAGGTCCACATTGATTATCAACTGCGTTTGGCCAATGCGAAGAGCTATCAATCTGTTTGGAGTCAGAACTCCGATGTATGTGCGTTGATAACCAGCGTAAAGGATAGTTTGTTTAAGAGTTGGTTCAAGGATATGTCGGAACATGGCAATTTTATGTACAACTGTCCCGTGGTAGTTGGCCATTATTATTTGCACAATTGGACCATAGGAAGCTCAATGTCACACCGATTTCTGGTACCTGGAGAATATAGAGGAAAACTTTTCTTTTTCTATGGCAAATTTAACACCAAGTCGTATGAGGAAACCTTGCAAATGACCGTTGAATCGATTTTGTCCAACTGAGGCAAATTTTAAAGAACAATAAAAGTGGCTACAAATATTTAAGTTGTTCTTTTTTTTAGAGTAGGTAAAATGTAAATCAATTATAATTGTTTACTTAAAAATAAGAAAGAAAGTCGGTCAAGCCCGACTATAACATACTCTGTACCAAGAAAATTTGTCTTTTGATCATAACTCGAAAACCGTTCATCCGATCTTCTTCATTCCTTTGGCGCATCGATAAGTTATCCTAATAACTAAATATGTCCAGAAGGAACAAGCCATCTATCTTCAAAACTGTGGGAGATATGACGTTTTTTCTAAATTGCGGGGGCGGGAGGGGGCGTGGCCAAAATTGAAAATAAACTTGATCTGCCTGCAGACATAAGAAGCATATGTCTCATACATGTCAAACCTCTATCTCTTACCATCTCTGAGATCTGTGCGTTCATACGGACAGACAGACAGACGGACGGACGGACAGACGGACAGACGGACATGGCTATATCGACTCGGCTGTTGATGCTGATCAAGAATATATATACTTTATGGGGTCGGAGATGCTTCCTTCTGCCTGTTACATACTTTTGCACAAACTTATAATACTCTATGTACCTTCGGTACAGAGTATAATGAATAAATGTTTCCGCATTTTTATCTCATTATGAGAGTGGAGCCTTGAAGGAATTACTGTATGAACTTTAAGTGTGCCGTTTTGCAATGTTCGAAAGAATTAAGAGAGAATAATTTAGTCAAGTATGATTTTGTCCATCCCAATTTACTTGAACTTAGAACAACTTGCATTATTTTTAAGACATTCATTAAGACGAACATCCGAAGCACATAAGCCTAGAGATTGACTCCTCGAACCTCAACCCGAACCGGACCACTTTTTCGGAAAATTAGGTTCGGTTCATCATTATAATTAAGCATATGGATAGAAAGCATATATGTTTCATTTTCAACGTATTAATAAATCAAAAGACAAACTATTCCTTTATGTGCAAGCGAACCCAGGTTCGAACCAGAACCTTGAGTTCAGGGGTTCCAAGAACCGGACCGCGAACCGAACCTTTTATTTTACAATGGGTTCGAACCCACGGACCGAACCTTCTGGAGAATTTTTGAGGTTTGCAGCCTTGGCTATATATTTTATATTTATTCACATAAATCTAAGCAGAGGCAAGAATAAATTTCCATCATTTGTATTTTAGCGACATGAACTCAAGTTTGTTGTGCAATGTAATCAACACGCCCTACCGTGCAACATGTTGCAACCTTGTACAGGATATTATTTCTTGCGATGAAATTGTAAGCATCATCCGTTGCAGACGTTGTACAAAGCGAATGGCTTATGGGTGGTGCAAGAATAATGAAATAAAAGAGAAGAAAAACATAGTAATGATTACATTTGCACCCGCTTCAATGCAGGAAGTGTCAACATCATCATCGATGCATCGATTATCTATGAGCAATCTCTGAAAGCTTTCAATTTCAATTTATAAGGTTTAATGCAGGTTCGCTATAAAAGTTCTAGCCAAGAGATTTCTAAAAGCTGGGAATATAAGTAAAATCATAAACTATGAAAATTTTGAGAAAAAGTAAGAAAGTCAACTTCGGTTCCACACAAACTTATAGCTCCTTGCAGCTGGTTTAATTTATCTCAATAATGGTTTTCAAAAGATTTTATTTTTATACCTACTTTGTTTCTTTTTTTGATAGCGACTTAAGATTTACTGTTAAGCTTTAAGATTTTCTATTAACCATTTGTGCTTGGCTCGGGCGTGTGTTATATACAGGATTCTGGGGGGCTAATTTATGTGGGTAAAAAATGGTATTTTGTATTTAACAGTATTAAATTGGAATTGGAATGGATGGAAATATTCTTTGCAGTCTTCTTCTGGCTCTTGGCAGCAGTCGCCTTGCTAGCCCATTTGGGTATCATCTGAGTCTCTCAAGGTAGTCTGCAGATTGCTAGTTAATAACGTCAATTATAATAGTGACATCTAGTTCCTTTTCCAGCCTTCTCGTGCACATGAACCAGGGCGCTACCCATAGTCTGGACAGTAATTTGGCTTGGAGTTATAGCTGCAATTCCATGCAGGTGCACTAATTGCCTTGTATACGTGTACCTTGTTCCTTAAGCATAGTTTGTTTCTGCTTTTTAAAATCCACCCTAATAGAGCAGCTCTTCTAAATATCGACTTTCTGAGCTGGCTTATATGCAAGCCAAATGTCAAGCGCCTGTCAGATGTAGCTGAGCTAGGAGTTGATCTTCCGTATAGACTCCGGGGAAGTCGTCTCTCCTTAACGTGTAAGTGACGTTGGCCCACTTCGCTTGATTGATTCGCTTGCCCATCTGCAAAAACATTACATGTGCTGCAGTAGTATATCCGTCTCGCTGAAGACACAGGGATATCTGGCCAATTAGGCTGTGACGTCGGCAGAAGTATCAAGGAAAAGGTTCCTGGGAATGTTACTTCCAGTGGGCATATCCACTGTTGAAAATGTGTATGGCGGGGAGACAAGGACGCTGCCCTGTGTCACTCCTTCATGTATATGTTTTGTGTTCGATTCAGGTTCTAGAAGGACAATCTGCGTACCTGGTCCTATACCTATCATGCACAGCAGTCCTTCGTGCCACACTCGATCTAACAATAACCAATTACCCAATAAGATTCGATCTGAGCCTTCTTCCAGGCCTTCTGAATGTACCCCAGTCGCAACACTGAGTTAAAGATCAAGACCACGAACAGTACGGCTTTTCGAGGAAGTGCCTTCAGCGTTCATTCAAAAAGTTAATTGTTGATTTGAAGAATGCTAGTTGAGTGATTTCCCAAGCTGACCCATAGATGGCGCTACTATGATGATTTGGCTGGCCATGATATATTCAATAGATTTTTATGAAAACTATTTTATAGCCTCAAAAAATTTAAAATTCGATGAATGTCATAATTTTTTCGACAAGATATAGCGAAAGTATGGAATAATAGATATTATTTCTCTTTTTTCTGAAATTCCCAAGGTATTTCTTCTGTAAAAATAATCAATTTGCCTCGGAAGTCTTAAACCTACTCTTGGAGAGATTTTTAAGGTACATTTAGGTACATTAAGGTATTCCGATATTAATTATCTTTTTCTTGGAGTTTTTTTGGTTTATTTTTGCAGTTCCATGAAGTTCACTCTCAACATTTAACAGAACATCCGTGCCAACTTTTTCTTAATAAACAAGAAAGAAAGTCGGTCAAGCCCGACTATAACATACTCTGTACCAAGAAAATTTGTCTTTTGATCATAACTCGAAAACCGTTCATCCGATCTTCTTCATTTCTTTGGCGGATCGATACGTTATCCTAATAACTAAATATGTCCAGAAGGAACAAGCTATCTATTTTCAAAACTGTGGGAGATATGACGTGTTTTCTAAATTGCGGGGGCGGGAGGGCGTGGCCAAAATTGAAAATAAACTTGATCTGCCTGCAGACATAAGAAGCATATGTCCCATACATGTCAAACCTCTATCTCTTACCATCTCTGAGATCTGTGCGTTCATACGGACAGACAGACAGACAGACGGACAGACGGACATGGCTATATCGACTCGGCTGTTGATGCTGATCAAGAATATATATACTTCATGGGGTCGGAGATGCTTCCTTCTGCATGTTACATACTTTTGCACAAACTTATAATACTCTGTGTACCTACGGTACAGAGTATAAAAACTAGTGAGGAGGTTTAAAAATTAGCAAATGCACTTAAAAGAGACAATCTATTCATGTGAGTTATTTATACTTCAACCCCTTAATTGGGAGGTCATTTAAAAAAAAAACACACCTTAAGAATTTCTTTATGTTTCCTTTAATTGCACATACATATATTTGGCCCATCTAAACGCAAGCAAAAATTTGTCAATAATGCAAATTACAAACATGTGTCAGTTATTGCTTTTCCATTAGCTAATTGTCACACGGGACTAATAATAGCAAATCCAATCAAATATATAAGAGTAAGTGTATGCGTATTTATAAGTTTGTTCCTTAGAGGCGTGTAATCCGCTAAACCGGCTTTACAGAAAATTTTGCGTTTGGCCATTTGAAACAAAACTTCATTAAATGTTAGTTATAAGTGAACGAAAAAAAGTCAAAATAAAAAGAAACTCTTTGAAGTTTAATTAAAGTTATGTTATGTTATGTTCCACCCTGAATAGAAGGAGAGTTAGGACACTGGGTCAGTCTCTACTACTCAATCTCCCGGAGTCATCTGAGATAGAAATCCATTCATTCTGTACACACAATGGTTCAGTAACGAGGACCCTCCTTAGTGGGTATAAAAAAAAGGGCTAACAGGAAACACATATGGCATCGCAATGGGCCCAAAGAGGCCTAAGTGGGAGGGCGACTTGTCGGTCTCAGCCATCGCAACCTAACCTATGTTCCACTCCGCGTGAAACAGGTGGGACGTCGTGACTCCGGTGCTTTCATTAAGAGCTATGAGAACTCTTTACTCAATAAAATTGAAAAAAGTTCACAAAAAAAAACGTTGCCCCATAAAGCTCAAGAGAATATTGCTTTAAAAGTAGCTGCAATTTATTGTCAATGATATGCGGACTTTGTCGCACTTTGTCATTGACACATTGAAATAATCTATTCCAATCTTATATAGAAAACCCTTCAAATCGTACCACCAATTTCTAGCAACTATTACTTGAAATATATTGTACATTTTGTCTCACAGCTAGATATATAAATTGATGTAATGATTTTTTAGAACATTCCCAATTGATTTGATTTATTTTCTGTAAAAAATATATTTCTTTTATTATTTTTCAAGGACATATTTTATTAAATCTTATCGAACACAAATCCTATCCGAACCAAAAACACGCTCCTCTTAAATTTTATTCATACTTTATTGCCACATTATACTAATAATGCTTCAATTGTGCACTCTAGCATGGATGTATCCCTTGTCTTTCTCATTCTGCCATAGAAGAATGCAATACTTATCCGATAATCGCCAAGATACAGAAATGAGGGTATAAGGGCTCCATCCAAACTCCAGTTATGCAAATAGTAATAGCCTGGTG